>JASVEL010009409.1:0-50000 GCA_032618575.1 Nicotiana noctiflora
GTTGAATTTTGGCAAAACCAACTATCCCACATCGGTAGAGACATAAGTTGGGGGGGATTTCCCCCTATAAAAGAAGGCCTAATGTTTAGGATTTAAACACACCTCTCATTTGCCTTCTTATCTTCTTAAGGCATTTGTATCTTCTCTCTTTAGTATTATTTCACTTGTATTTTGGAGTGGAATAAAATATTGGTTGTGTCCGAGGAGTAGGCAAAATTAGCCGAACCTCGTAAATTCTGGTGTTCCTTTTATTATTGCTTTATTGTCTTATTTATTATTTGGTGGCTGCCATAATTTTTGGTATAGTAGTTGTGACTCATTCACACTATATACATTTGGATTCCGCAACACTTCATTTATTGGGTAAAGATGGCTCTTTTTCCGGTTAACTTGAAGTCCTGAGATTCCTTCAAATGGTACTAAAATAACTCTAAGAAACCTCAGTTGCTCCTTTTCTGTGTCACATAAGATTAATGTGTCGTCAGCATATTAGAGGTGTGTGATCTCCAAAATATTATTTCAACTTCTTGCAACCTCAACCCCTTTGATCCACCCATTGCTTTTTGCTATTTTAACCATGTTATTTAGACCTTCCATGACTATTATGAAGAGAAAGGGAGATAAATGACCAGCCTGCCTTAAACCTCTATGGGCTAGGAAAAACCTCTCAAGAGATCCATTTATGAAGATTGAAAATTTGACTATTGAGATACGATATTTCACCCGGTCGATCCATTTCACCCCAAAACCCATTTGACTTAGCATATCTAGCAAAAAATTTCAATTTACATGATCATATGCTTTTTCAATGTCTAGTTTACAAAGAATTCCCGGCTTTTTCTATTTAGTTCTTGAATCCACTACTTTGTTAGCATTCAGAATAGTATCCATTATTTGCCTTCCTTTGATGAAGGTCGTCTGTTGTGAATCCACCAATTTCTCCATCACTCCTTTGAGCCTCCCAGTCAAAACTTTTGAAATTAACTTATATACACTGCCTATCAAGCTTATAGGCCTGAAATCTCTCAGTTCATTTGCATCTACGTTCTTGGGGATTAGAGCTATATATGTTTCATTAAAAAAAATTCAATGATTTCGTGGGAGTGAACATTGTGAAAAACCTCAATAATGTCCTGCTTCAATACATCTCAACACTTGATAAAGAAACCCATTGTGAACCCATCAGGTCCCGGAGCCTTGTCTGCTGCTCACATCTTCAACACCCCCAACACCTTTTGTTCATCAAAGCTTCTTTGTAAGAACTCTTTTTCCTCTTAATATATTTTAGGACATATATCATAGTTGCACCCATGTCTCCACTCTTCGAATTCTATATATAGCTCTTTGTAAAAGTGAATGGTCTCAGTCTTGATTCTTTGTGGCTCTACAATTGTTTCTTCCTGGATTACTAATTGATCAATGTTATTGCTTCTCTTGTGTGCATTAACAGTTTTATGGAAGGAACTTGTATTCCTGTCCCCCTCCTTTAGCCAAAGAGCTCTGGATCTCTGCCTCCAAGAAATTTCTTCATTTTTCAGGTGTTCCTTATATTCCATGAGAAGTGTGGCCTTCTTCACTGCTTCCTCTTCTGTTAGAGCTTTATTTTCAAGAGTAAAGTCCATCCTTGCCAATTGATTTAGCAAGTCGGTCTTCTGCAATCCAAAATTCCCTTGGCTACTTCTACTCCATTCCTTCAGCTCGCCTTTGAGTGCTTTCATTTTGCAAGCTAAAATGAAATCTGTCCTCCCTGAAAATTCAAAAAATATCCACAATTCTTTGATTCTGTCTATGAAGCATTCTGTGTTCAACCACCAGTTATCAAACTTAAAATATGACTTGGTGTGTTCCCAAGAACCACGTTGTAAAGACATAGGAACATGGTTTGAGATTAGTCGTTGGAGGAGGGATTTTTTGATGTTCCTGAAAGTGTCATCCCATTCTTTAGATATCAGGATTCTATCAATTCTGGAGGAGATTATTTGGTTGTACCCTTTGAACCATGTGTAGACGCCTCCTTCTGGTAGGAAATCAATGAGATTCATATCTTCAATGATATCTGGAAATTCCACCATAGTCTGGATCTTATATTGCTCCGTTTCTCTGAAGGGAATCTAGTAACGTTAAAATCACCATAATTAGCCCATGGGCCCTTCATCAAACCTATCACAGCTCCTATCTCCTACCAAACTTTCCTTCTCTCTGTATTATAATTTGGGGCATACACCCTCTTATGTGCATTCAAAGTTCTGCAAGAGAGCCTCAAATTTGCATGTGAGTGTATATGCTCCAATTTGAAACGACTTCCGCTTTCCAAATTCTACAATCCCATAACATCATAATGCCCCCCTCTAGTACCACTGGACTCCATAGCAAACCTCACCCATTGCCCTCCCCAAATATGCTTAACAAGCTCTTGTATTTCCCCCTCAAGTTTAGTCTCCTAAAAATAGATAATATCTGCTTGCCATAGTTGAAATAGATTCTTTACTATCCTTCTTTTAGCAAAATCATTAAGTCCCCTTAAACTTCATGAAACTAGTTTGAAATTCATTGATCAACTAGTGTCCAGCTTTTTCCCCTAATTCTTTTCCCGGTGGTCTGTAATTTAACGTCAAAGGAAACCAAAGCTTTCAGTTCATTTGCTACTTTGAATCTGGTTTTCTTGAAGTCTAGTTTTGGCTCCATCCTTCTAGCCTATCTACAGCTATCTATCTACATTAGTAATTCCAAAGCTTCTTCTTCATGTTCTTGAAAATCTACCCCAAATATTTTGCTCAGTTTGAGTAGATATTGATGAACCCATAAGGTCGCATCCATCTCTTTCTCAAGAAAAGACTCATGTTACTGAACCATAAGAGGTTCAGCATACTCCACTTCCTAGTTTTCCCCACTCGAATTAGGATGTAATTGATTGTCACACTCAGTTTCTGAAATAAGTTCTGATTCCCCAATTGTGATTAGTGGTAGAGCATCGTCTACCTTCATCACTTGTAACCCTTTCCCTTCTTCTTCTCTTTGCTCCTTTAGCATCAGTATCTCTGCATGTGGTGAACTCCCCAAATTTGCAACTACATCAATGGACCTCTGTTGGTTTTCCTGTTTGGCTTCTCGTTGTGAATGAAAAATAGCTTTAGTCTCTTCTATAAAAGAGCCAAACGTTACGATCTCTGTGTGCTCCAGATATAATTCATTAAAAATAACTTGGCCTGCAGAGTCATTCCCAAGTGTATTTTTAATTGCTTGCCCATTGCTGGGCTCAATGGGTTAGCCCAAAAATATCATTACTTCTCCCAAACCATTCTTCTGCATAGCATGACCTTTCCTTTACTTTTGTCGACGAACTCAGTACACCCCACTTGGTACTTACCCGTTCAATGCATAGCTAGAAGGCTATCCCATGCCCCTTCTACCTCGTGGTTTATTTTTGTCTGGCTATCCTTCATGAGCTTTGCTCCTGTGTCATCTCCGGTTTTCTCCTTGGAAATCTACGGCCTAAGTTCAAAGCGAGTTTGTCTTTCAACCCATATTGGTATGAAAAATTTCACCCCCTCTCTCTCAATGGCTACCTCGTTTGGTATGTTTTGGCCATCTTCTGCTACTCGAATTCTTGCCCACTTGAGATGATTCTTGAGTTATGTCTCTTCTTCCGTAGCTTTCCACCTACCACAAAGATATCCTATTTCTTTGAAAATCTTCTGTGAGCTTAGATGTAAGGGGATTCCCATGGCTCTGATCCTGGTCGTTTTGACAAAAATGGAGTTGGGAAGACAGCCGGTGATGAAGTTCCACCATTCGAGATAAAGCTTGAAATTCTTCCATTTCCAATCTCTTTGGAGAATCTGCTCAACCATGTATTTGTTAGGGAACTCAAACAGGAAAAGATTCTTAGTCACCTCATACATATTCACTTCAAATGACGTTTTCCATGTTATACTGGCCCATCTTCGAATGTCTGATAGTGTAGGTCTCCCGGTTGTTTCCTTCCCAAAGTACCCGATGATACATCTTGTCAAAAGTCTGTTATCCTTTGTCCCATTTGGCTCCACAATCGTGATGTCTCCTTTATTAGTGCTGACAACTGCTGCATGAAGGTTGTTTGATTGCCATTTACTCTCTTGTACTGCTTTGGCATAAGGACCATTTGCTTCAGAAAGTCTGGGTGGCCTTGTGAAGTTACGTTGGGTGGAGCATTTAACAAACCTTTCTATCTTGAATGCAATGTCTCTCCATCCTGCATTCAAGGCAAGTTCAGGGATTATAATGACCTCACGGTTGTCTCTTTTCAATGACATTATACTCATGTATCTCCCGTGATCATTGTAAATTCTTAGTACAAAAATACTCAGTTAGCTTGTTCTTATTCTTCCATCTCCGTACCACATTCTTCTGATCATTAGAGGCTTCTTTGAGTACATTACAGACCCATTCCATAGTCTTCTTGCTTAACGTGGTGCGTCTCATCATATT
This sequence comes from Nicotiana noctiflora, assembly GCA_032618575.1. NCBI lineage: Eukaryota > Viridiplantae > Streptophyta > Magnoliopsida > Solanales > Solanaceae > Nicotiana > Nicotiana noctiflora. The sequence continues at coordinate 4,468 of JASVEL010009409.1, forward strand.
GCGACTTCTCTCCACCCAATCGAACCATGAATCACTGTTGGAGGTTCATCTGGTGATATTGAAAGATTTAAAACCAGCAACAACAACAACAACAACCCAGTATAATCCCACTTAGTGGGGTCTGGGGAGGGTAGTGTGTACGCAGACCTTACCCCTACCCTAAGGTAGAGAGGCTGTTTCCAAATAGACCCCCAGCATCCTTCCCTCCAAGAACTACCCACCTTGCTCTTGGGGAGACTCGAACTCACAACCTCTCGGTTGGAAGTGGGGGTTGCTTACCATCAGAGCAACCCCTCTTGTCGAAAGATTTAAAACCAGCGTTGAAATAAATTCTGTTCTCCCCCATAATAAATAACTACTTTTTTAAGTCACAATAGGTGTAAACATGGTGTGGTAGTGAATGATGGATTTTCCGGTGCTAAAGATGCCGGAAAAATTAGAGACTGTCACCGTAATCTGAAGATTTTCTCCGGAAATTAGAAAAGATCTGCGGATCTTGGTGTCACAGGGATGGGTAGACTCGGAAAAGGCTTTTGGACAGGCTGTCTGAAGAAGAAAACGTGAATCTGGCAGGAAAAGCCACTGACGTCGCCGGAAAAAACAAAAAGTCCACGGAATTTGGTGAGAGTAGATAAATTCAACTATTTGTCAAGACTAGCAACCAGAGAAATCCAATGTCATATGTATTTATCTTCCATAAGCAGAACCCGATGCAGTTCACTTCTGAATACCTTATCATGCCTAAGAAATATACTAGGCAAATTCAAAGATGATTCAGGAAGAGCTTCCCTTTTTAGATGCAGAATTGTTGAGGCTCGTCACCTGCTTCTACGAACCTTTGGGAGGTAAGTAAACCGACATCAATTACATGGTACTAAGACAGTATTCCCAGGCAGATACAAATGTGAAATATGAACTCTTAGAGACTCCTATAAGAGAAACATCAATTATAGTTAACTTAATCAATAAGGCTCATCTACAAGCATGATTTCCTTCTTTTACATTGACCAGCCTCAAGTCATATGATGCAGTAAATAGATCTCTAGGGAGGCTGCAAATAGTAAATTGAAGTAAATGCTCAAGATCATAATATTCCTCATTAAATAACACAAAACTAGAACTGAAATCATCTACGTGCTGGATTTCCACCTTGTGCAGCTGCATCATATCCAGGACCAGCATGACCAGGTGGAGTAGATGAACCGTGAGGGTTATTACTCGCAGGTGCTACCTGTCCTTGAGTTGCAACACCTCCTTTATTCGATGCATCATAGTTAGAGGCCTTGGCAGGATCATAACTGGCTCCCTTTTGCATATCATAGCCCGATCCTCTCTGCGCATTATAAACATGTGCCCCATATCCATCATAGCCAGGTCCTCCATAAGCTTCATAACCTGCTGCCCTCTGAGTATCATATCCAGGTCCCTTCATTGTATCATATCCGTGCCCTCTCTGAGCTTCATAAGCTGCTAAAGCGGATCCTCTCTGTGCATCATAGCCGGGACCAGTTGGTACAATTCCCCGTTGTGTATCATAACCGGGCATATTTGATGAATCATAAGGAGGCCTGTTTGACGGAGGTACAGACTGAGCTCCAACATGCGGAGATGTAACCGCAGCAACTCCTCCAACATTGGTCGCTGTTGGAAGGGGGCCTCTGCCCTGCCAAGTAAAAGGAAGAGATAAGATTAGCATTTGGCACTCGACAAATACTAATAAACGAGAACATTCATTTAATCCAGAATTTGGACAGGGGAACGTTTTGGTTAAAAAAACAAGGGACTTCAATCCCTCTATAAAATTGAATAGCAGAGTTCAATTCCTCTTATCTGCTCTGAAGTTCAAGAGTCTATTGGACTTCAAATAATTGAACCATACACCTCTCTCAGCAAAACAAGTATAGAATGAATACAATAGCATGTTTCGAGTAACACCATTTGGTTAAGAGATAGTTACAGATAATAATCAAATGAGTTATTGCAGCGATCTAGCTTAAACGTTTTAAAAGCTTAACATGATTTCAAGAAACGCCAGAGTGCTTTTTATGGAAATGTTCCTTTTAACTTTACATCCATGAAATTCAGATGGCTCACCTGACCAAATTTGACAAGGAAATATAAATGTTCAAAAGGAAAAGGAAGTCCAAATCAAAAATATCCATGAGTGATGAATCATTAGTGATATTCAGGCACTTACCAGAAAGAGTTGCTAATGTTAGAGGAACAAGTTCACCCTGGATTTAAGAGTCAGAATCTAAGTAGGTAAATTACATTTTAAAAGCTTAACATGATTTCAAGAAACACCAGAGTGCTTTTTATGGAAATGTTCCTTTTAACTTTACATCCATGAAATTCAGATGGCTCACCTGACCAAATTTGACAAGGAAATATAAATGTTCAAAAGGAAAAAAGGGAGTCCAAATCTAAAATATCCAGGAGTGATGAATCGTTAGTGATATTCAGGCACTTACCATAAAGAGTTGCTAATGTTAGAGGAACAAGTTCAACCTGGATTTAAGAGTCAGAATCTAAGTAGGTAAATTAATTATTAAAAGTTTCACTTCACAGCTTATTCCCCTTGTTTTTATTTTCTCCCCTGTTCTCCCATTTTTGGTCTCTTCAATGAATAGTTTTGCTCAAAAAGAGAACACAAAGATTACATATATTGTTTTTTGACAAGGCACAAAGATGACCTACATAGGACTAATTTCTACCAGCTCAATTCTGATGATCATAGTCTAGAGAACTCTGGAGTACTTGAAGCATAAAGATAGCATTTAAAACTATATAACAACTTTTCAACTTCATCAATTTGACAAGAATCATTGTAGAACTAACTAATACATGAGCAATAACAAATTTAAAACCTGATAAATTCCATAGCCATCTCCATAGATGTTTTGTCCAATAGCATAATTCTTAGCGGCATCATTCTCATTATATCCAGTAGCACCACCATACGGTCCACCTGCATATATATTACCATAAATGTTTCCAGCAACTACTATGTCCAGTATAATTACCAAAACAAAAGAGAGAGACGTGGTTAAGCAGATGTGATACCCGTTCGTCTCTCAGAGTTAGAAGTGTTTAACTCTGCCCTAAGCTTTTCCACTTCTCTGGACATAGTCATGTAGTTCTTCTCCATCACTTGAAGAGATTCAAGATGATCACTGTACAATTTCCTCTCATACTCATAGGTACTCCTGTCAACCGAATTACAGAATATCAGACATCTTTTGATCAAACAAGAAGTTAGAATTCATTGAAAAGCATTACCAAACATTATTTCCTCTTGCCTCTCCAATGCTTGCATATGACAAGCTATGTGTCCGGCATCCTTGAAGCGTCTCCTAAATAATTTAACCTCATATACCTATTATAAATCTAAAATAAACTAGCCCAGACACTGAGTTAAATCTTTTACATCAAATTCTTTTGGCGACTACTACAGTGAGATATCCAATTTATTCTGTACAAATACTCGCCCCATCATGATTTGTTTGTTTCACATTTTTCAAGTGGAACAACTCTGTTCTAATTTAGTGGAGGGAATCTGATCCATGACTATGATGCCCGCTTGGTAAGAGGAAAAAAACTATGGTAATTCGGAACCATGATCCTTGGGGAAAACTCATATAAGAACCAATCCATGATACAAGTGACTAATAATTGCTCAGATTAGCTTTGGTCCTGAAAATAGAAGGTACAATACTAGGAAGTCATATCACAATGGGCTGGGTGGGTGCGGGTGAATCGGGCCATGGGCACCAGGAATAGAGAGAGAGATTTATGTAAGGCCTCTTGTCAATTTTCTTTCATTCAACAGCTTTTACAAATACTGTCTTTAACATTTTTAGTTTGCCATGGGTAAGAATATTCCAACGCTCAAATCTAATAGAACAAAAAGGGATACCTTTGACTTGAATCCTGAGGCAGACCCCGTCAACTTCGGCCAAAATCAACAACAACAACAACCCAGTATAATCCCACATAGTGGGGTCTGGGGAGGGTAGTGTGTACGCAGACCTTACCCCTACCCTAGGTAGAGAGGCTGTTTCCACTTCGGCCAAAATCATGTATATATATATATACATATATATCTTTAAAATGGTTAATTTAAAGCAGTTGGCACCCTGAAATCTGAGACTAAAAGCCTTTAGGGGGCACTGGTTGAGTGGAATAATGTATCCCCGTTGTGTAAAAATTCTGGGTCCGCCTCTGCTCGAGTCAATATACTGTTTAACGTCCCCAATTGGGGGTAGCAGCACTTTCTTAAGAGCAGCTTATATAGCAAAGTTAATGAGTTCAACTTTCGGGTTAGGACAATTTGATTAAGCCACTAACAGAAATCTAATCCTTTAAATGGTCAACGGTTTTCAAGGAAACAACTTTTTCATTACATGAAGCCTAGACAATTTTATAGGTCCGAACATTCTTTATTAGACACCATTCTTTGGGGAGATGAAGCATGAAATTCTCATCTTCCTTTTTAATTCAAGTTTACCAAATCTTCCAAAAAAGTTCAGTGATCTTATGATTCTTGATATCCAAAGATAACCTTTTGTATCGTTGAAACTAAAATCTACAAATGCGCAGACAGGAATGCCTATTTTTGCTACACAAGGTTTTCAACCCATGCTGGCCAAATACTGCTTTTCTTTCCTTAAGTCTTGCTAGCTTTCCCAAAAGAAACCTTTTGCTTCTGGCCAAGGCTGATGCATATGTAAGTTCACAACTTATAGATAAAAATTTAGATGTTATATAATTCTGGAAGTCCCTAAAGTCAACCTGCATATTAATTGGAAGTTCATTATGCTTAAAGGATATTTAAGCCCAAAAGCAAGTCACAGTCTCATTGAGGATTACTCTTGAAACAGACATATATAGAACTATTTCTGTTAACTAATTTTTGGAGGAAGTAACCAATGTGTACACTAAAAGGTTTCTGAAGGATAGTGTACTATCGATGTACCTTAGCAAAAAGGGTAACTTTTCCTTCCAGGATCTGGGCATTCATTGCAGGTCTAATTATGTCAGTTGTTAGCTTGTAAAAAGAGACAGTTATCAAATAATTACCGGCACTGTTGATACTCCTTTTTTAGGGTCTCCAGCTCAGTCAACAAAGGAGGAATCTGTTGCACATCAGTGTGAGCCCTTTGAAGATCCTGAGTCAGCAGTTGCACTTTAGTAACAAGTTCCTGCCTTGCTGCAAACAAAGCGCGAGCTTCACCTTGTGCTTGCGGCAATTCCGTTTTGATAGGTTCAGCAGCTTGAAGTTCAGCTTCTATCCTGGCAATTTTATCCTTAAGGCCTCTAGTCTCTTGTTCCCTGTTAGACTTGACTGCTTCTATCTGAACATGCAACATTTGCAGGTCATGTTGTGCAGCAGCCAGTTCTCGCCTCAAAGTTCCATGGGTAGCAGCAAACCTCTGGTTTTCTGTGGTAAGTTTTTGCATTTCAAGATGCTGGCCAGCAATCTTCTGTTCCATAATTTCTGGAGGAGGTAGCCTGTCAAAAGGAGGGAAATCACCTGGTGGTGGGTTTCGTATAGGAGGACCATAAGGATCAGGGTTGCGTAGAGGAGGACCATAAGGATCAGGATGCACCAAGCCAGGGCCAGGAGGTGGCCGCCGAAGGTTGGGAGGTGGCCCTCGACCTTTGCTTCCCATTGAGAGATTGTAGGAGGAAACTGTAAACAAGATGTACAATTACTAAACATATAATAGGCATCCGAAAAGAGTACAAAACTTTAATACATTCTATCAAATAAAATCAAGGAAGATAAGACTTGTTTTACAGGATATTTAGAATGCAGGAAAAGAGTAGCATTGCCACATGGTTTCAAAAGAAAAAAGAAGTTGGAGCACTTGGAATGGACAGATCCTCTAGGAAATTGACACTGTATTTGTTCCTTATAGCAAGTAGCTTACCCCTCCATTTACTATCCTGTTAGCAAATCCAAAAACTCAGAAACCCAAAACTCCCAGCAGTAACATGCTACATCCCCTTCACTTCAAGAGGCCAAGCAGACAATTCTCTACGACAAACTATTTTCTGAATTACCAGTTTTATACCTCCAATTTTCATAGTATTAGTTCAACATAACATACAACATCCCAAATGGTCCAATAAATATTTAATCATCCTACAGCTCTTTGAAGATCCGAAAGAACGAAACTTTGCCCGTATTTGCTTTAAAAAAAACTGAGTTTCATGCTTTCCAGATGTACAAAAGAAATCAGCCTTAGTAGTTAATCAATCAATCATTTTACACCACAATCTCAAACTAATTAGTCCATTATATAAGCCCTCTATATTCTTCCGCTCTATTTGAGCGCGTTTCATTAATCTATGGTCAGAAAAGAAAAAGATTAATTTAAGTGACAAGGAGGGAAGGGACTAACCTAATTACGAAATAACAAACAAAGCTTAAACCCTCGTTGGCAGTCGATAAGCCCACTGCGATGCCAAGGCTCGAAGCCTTTATGGGAAATCCGAATTTGAGCTGAAATTCTCAGTGCGTATCCCTTCGACGGAGAAGAAATTAGGGGTTTATATTTTTGGTCTGAAGTTTGTAATAATCCACACACCTCCTTCTAGTTTTAGAAATTATAAAACTTGCTTTTCTCCCTCTTCCCGCAGTTGCCTGTCAATTGGGCCCACCGATACCCAATCCGACCCAAAAATTTTGAACGGCAGACTAGGTCCATGTCAGCCCGGTTGAGAATAGTGCTGTACGGTGGTCCGGGCTCGGGCCTAAATGGACTAAACGGGCTGGACTACACGGGCCTGGGCTTAGCGATCCCGAGATCTTGCGGTCCCGGACTTCACGATCATAGGCTTCGTGGTGGAACCAGCCCGTGATGCGCCTAAGCCCATATGGTCCTGGGCTAAATGGGTTGGGCTCGTGGGCTTAGCGGGCATAACGGGCTTTTTTCCAGGTTTTTTTTTTAATTTTATTTGTTTAAGTCAATTTTTTGTAAACCATATATGTATGTATATATATAAATTGCTCTTATAGATGGCTATATAAATATATATAGTATATATAATATAGAAATCTAATTATTAAAGTGCTTGACGATAAGTAAAATAACAAAATAATAGTAAAACTAAATTGGCATGCATAATAAATTAATAACAAAGTACAACATGAAGCATAAATACGCCTAATAATTTTAAAATAATATAAATTATTAAAAAAGCTTAAAGATGAATTTGCGGATAAATACCCTGAACACAATACTTTATATGCCTCCTTAAAATGCATGTGGTACACCCTTAACAAAAATTTAAGGCTCTTCCACAGTTCTTGCACTTTAATATTTGGCCTTGTTCATTTTCTTCAAGCACTTCATAGTATTGCGAAATAAATAAGCGCTCTCTTTCCGAACGAGGCATTATCGACTCCTCATCTATCCAATGACTTGTTACAGTTAGATAATTACACTCATTATTACTTATACCAATATCAATAGTAATAGAAATCTGATTAGTTATGATGAGTAAATAAATACCGCAAAATATTATTTATATTCATGTTTATATTTATAAATATCGCTCTTAACTGTTGCGCGAGGCCAACCTTTATAAGTAGGATTAAAAACTTTTCTAATATAATGCAAAAAATTAGGATTAGAAGGAAAATTATAGGGTAAGCACATAACGGTAACCATCTTTGCTAATTCTTCACGATCTTTATTTGGATCGTAATATAAAATACCTCCGGTCCCAGTATTAATTCCTGGTTGAACTAGATTTTAACATGTACTAGGGTTAACCGCAGTAGCTACACTTGTCCCCTCTAGCTGCGCTTTCATTTGTAAATATCTAACTTTATCTCTAGGGTGTGTTTGTATGTGCCTAGCCAAACTACCCGTGCTGCTACAGTTATGCGCCAACAATTTCCCATAATTATTACACTTAGCCTTATTTTGTTTTCTTACTTGAGTAAAAAAATTCCAAACTAATGATGTTTCTAGGCGTTTAGAAGGTTGTCTATTAAAAGTAGGGGTTTCTACAGGTGGGTCGCGCGGTGCATCAGTTGGGTTATTAACAGGACTAGCAGGTGTATCATCTAAGCCCGCGCAGGTCGAGTACCCCATCGATGGGGGTAGTAGAGTGGGGGGGCTGCAGGAGGTGGGTCTGGATCCGACTCAGAATTGGATTCTGGGGATGTCCGCATGTTCCGAAAGGGCGTCATGAGTGCTACTGTCCACCCGGAGGGGAGGCCGCGCCTCATTGAGGTACCTGCGGATTCAAATTTGCTACTACTGGACTCGAGTCTGGTGTCGCAGTTTGGAAAGCTGTGCTCAACGATAGAGATTAGTCGTTGAGGGAAGTTACGGACGTCGGCCTGATGAACGAAGTGGACGTGATGGGCATGAGTGTATGTGTTCGAGGATGAAGGCTTATTTTCTTTCCTTTTGTCCTGTTTTTATTTCTTTCATGAACCGTTGTCTCTCGTTCTGCAGGCTTTTTTGTTGTAGGAGGAGAGCCTCCGTCAAGCCAATGTTCGCTCGGGGGTATTTTTGCGGATGCTTGACAAGTGTCGTCGTTACCAAGACAGGTGCAGGGAGATGCGTGTGCGCATGAGGAATGATCCCCACAGCCGGGCTTTGTTTGAAGAGTTGGCAAGGAGGGAGCTTCAGGCGCAACACACGCTTGGTCGGGTGAGGGCTTTGGAGGATCAGTTACGTCGAAAGGATGAGGAGCTTGAGGTCGGAAGGAGGGCCTCGGTTGAGTGTGAGCGCCTGTGTTTAACTAAGGTGACGGAAGTCACATCGGAGTGGAGTGGGGAAGTGGCCACACTAGAAGGGGAGATTGCAGCCTTAAAGCACCAATTGCTGATGCCTCGGCCAGAGTTGATTAGTTGGATGGGGCTGTCCGCGCCGGCGAGTCCCAATTGTCGTTGGCAAGGGCCGCTGATGCCTTCAGGGAGGGAAGTCTCGAGGAGCGGATTGGGGTCCTTGAGCGGGGTGCTCAGGATGTGGCGGGGCAGATTGCAATCTTAGAAGAAGAGAACCGAAGTCTCCAAGAGCAGTCCGTTTTTTCAGGTCAGACCCTCAAAATTTGGGTTTATGCTAAGGCCCAGCGGGACGTATATAAGAATTTGTTCGAGGGCAGAATTGTGTCTGAAGCCACTTTCGAGGGGGGTTGCCAAAGAGCTCGGGAGGCCTGTATGGATTATGGTTTTGACGTTGCAACGCCGGGGGTTGATGATGGTGCTTGCGGGAGCTTGGGGGAGTGGGAGGAACTGACGACAGTGTGGATGGCGCGGGCGGCGGTGTAGATGGCGCAGATGATAATGCGGACGGTGCAGGTGGCGGTGCAGATGGCGTTGAATGAAAAAATAGCTTCTTCCTCTTTTCCTTTTTCTTCTTTTTCCTCACCGTTTGGCGTTCGTTGTCTTGTTAGTTGTTGTTTCTGTTTTTTTGTTTTGTTTGTTTTTTTTATATTGGTCGATACTCGGCTAGATATAAGCGGGCACAACCCGTGATTGTTTTATGTATAAGAAGGAATTTGGCTTTCGCCTTTGTTTAGTGTTTGTTTTGCCTGCATTTGAGGGGGCAGTTTGATTTTGATATTCGACTTCGGTAGGCGCGTCAATTTTCGGGCGTTGGCGGCTCCTCCCTTCTCAACTTGGGGTGGTCGAGTCGGGCCATCCTATTGGGAATGGTGCTGTTTAGCCTTAGTCAAAGTCCGGGCGAAGTTGGGCTATTGGTCGTGAGGATGAGAACGCGACTTGGTAGCTTGGCCGAGGCCGAAATTTACTTGCCTATAATTTTAGTTAGAGTTGGACGTACTTACTTGATCGGTAAGGGTGCTTGAACTGTGCCTCAATTTGATTGACTTTTTTGCCGAGTCCGTAGGTGCAGGGGTTCCGTTTGGGCTTCGGCTAGACTGTACTCGAATTTGCTGGCGGAGGCACGCCGTCTAAATCCTCGTTCAACTATTGTTGAACCTACTAAATTATTTGGAAGGTGAAGGCGCATAGCCCGAGTCTGAGTTCAACTGTCGTTGAACTTCGTTGGCGAAGGCGCATGGCCTGTGTCCTAGTTCAACTATCATTGAACTTTGTTGATTATTTGGAGGCGAGGGCGCATAGTCCGAGTCCGAGTTCAAACGTAGTTGAATTAGTTGGCGAAGGCCGCATGGCCTGAGTCCCAATTCAACTGTCGTTGAACTTTGTTGATTGTTTGGAGGCGAGGGCGCATAGCCTGAGTCCGAGTTTAACCGTAGTTGAATTAGTTGGCGAAGGCGCATGGCCTGAGTCCCAGTTCAATTGTCGTTGAACTTTGTTGATTATTTGGAGGCGAGGGCGCATAGCCCGAGTCCGAGTTCAACCGTAGTTGAATTTGTTGGCGAAGGCACATGGCCTGAGTCCCAGTTCAACTGTCGTTGAAATTTGTTGATTATTTGGAGGCGAGGGCGCATAGCCTGAGTCCGAGTTCAACCGTGGTTGAATTAGTTAGCGAAGGCGCGTGGACTGAGTCCCAGTTCAACTGTCACTGAACTTTGTTGATTATTTGGATGCGGGGGCGCATAGCCCGAGTCCGAGTTCAACCGTAGTTGAATTAGTTGGCGAAGGCGCGTGGCCTGAGTCCCAGTTCAACTGTCGTTGAACTTTGTTGATTATTTGGAGGCGATGGCGCATTGCCCGAGTTCGAGTTTAACCATAGTTGAATTAGTTGGCTAAGACGCATGGCCTGAGTCCGAGTTCAACTGTCGTTGAACTTTGTTGATTATTTGGAAGCGAGGGTGCATAGCCCGAGCCCGAGTTCAACCGTAGTTGAATTAGTTGGCGAAGGCGCATGGCCTGAGTCCGAGTTCAACTGTCGTTGAACTTTGTTGATTATTTGTAGGCGGGGGCGCATAGCCCGAGTCCGAGTTCAACTGTAGTTGAATTCGTTGGCGAAGGCGCGTGGCCTGAGTCCCAATTCAATTGTCATTGAACTTTGTTGATTATTTGGAGGCGAGGGCGCATAGCCCGAGTTCGAGTTCAACCGTAGTTGAATTAGTTGGCGAAGGCGCAAGGCCTGAGTCCCAGTTCAACTATTGTTGAACTTTGTTGATTATTTGGAGGCGAGGGCGCATAGCCCCTGAGTTCGAGTTCAACCGTAGTTGAATTAGTTGGCGAAAGCGCGTGGCCTGAGTCCCAGTTCAACTGTCGTTGAACTTTGTTGATTATTTGGAGGCGAGGGCGCATAGCCCGCGCCCGAGTTCAATCATAGTTGAATTTGTTAATTGTTTGAAGCATTGAATGGCTAAGCTCGATTTTGATTTCGAGGCTTTGGGCGGTGTATGCCTGGTTTTCCGGGCGTGTGGGTGAGTGGGAGCAGGCTTGCTCTGCTCGAGTTATTTTTCCCTTTTCCGACGTCCCCCTTTTCCTTTTGATTTCAGGAAGAACTACGTGATCTTGCTAGAAAATTCTCACAAACGATGCCAAATTTTTTGACTCAAAAGTTATCGATTACTTTACTAATGCAAAATAATATATATAGGTTGGGGGCCAATCATAGCAAGTCGTAATAAATCGAGAATCAAATAATAGAAATGATAATTAAGAGTAGTTCTTCTAACAGCCGAAAGCATGGATGATCTTTATTGATGATAATAGGGTGGTCTGCCTCCCATAGGAAGGTTCAGAACCTGACAATCGTATTCTCTTTTGATCTTCCATTTCTCTGTTTCATTTCCGACTCTCTCTCCTTGTTTTTCTTTTTATTTTTTAGAGTCCCCAGGGGGAAGGAGAGGAACCCCTCTTTTGGCCTCCTTTCTTGGTCTTTATAGATATGAACTATACCAGATGACTTTTAGTGGCTGGGCCCACGTTAAGAGGTTACCTTTGACGTAATGAATATGTCATAACCATCATCTTAGGCGGGCATTTGAACGTCGTTAATTAAGAGAGGTCGTGCCATTTATTAACCTTGCTTCTCGTCGGTTATTATAGGATCAAATTCCGACCCATACAAGGAGGATAATACTCTCATGAACTGAAAACCATCAAATCAGAATTACAATCCATAGGTGAACTGTGAACATAATACTATCACGTGAGTGGTCTCCCTCTACATTTCAAAAAGGGAGAACCACATGAACAGGTTCTTTAGCAAATACGAAAATGTAACAAAAGAAAAATGAAAAATGACAAAATTCAGATGGATCAAAGCCAATTCCTTATTTGTTCGCACCCACTGAGTCTTTCATGGCATCAGCAGCTCCCTGTGCCTTAGCCTTCATCTGTTGTCCAGTCTGCCATCAATTTAATGACAAATTTTTTGAATTACTTTAAAAGAAACTTAACGTAAAATTTGGAATATAATATACTCCATCGGCAGTATGCAATATCTAAAGATAATTTTAACCAAATAAAAGTTGCAAAGCAAAATTAACCTCCTGCATGGATTCCTTAGCAGATTGAGCAGTATCTCTAGCTTTGTCCATCATCTGGCTAGTTTTCTCCTGAAATATTCAACACGACGTACATAATTAGACGCGGATTTAGAACAGATTCGATATTAGATTTATCAGTTGAACAAAATGCATTTCACTTGATCAATAAGTATATATGACTATGTCAATTGGTACAAAGGCAGATTCAGAATGAAATTTTATATGTTAAACCTTTAAGACTCTTGGCATTGAAGCGATTATATTTTAAACTTATAGGTTCAAACCTACTATTTGTTGCAATTAAATAATTTAATACATAAATTTATGTTTCGCGTCAAAAGTTATGTGTTCAGATGAACCGATTTAGATCGACTTATTTTGAACCCACTTATTATAAGTTCTAGATGGCCTGCTAATCTTCTTTACTGAAGAAGGAAATTTGAGAATATTGATCTTGACCTGAACTTGGCCCTTAGCCTCGCCGCTGGTAGCTGGCTTTCTGAGATTGATCCATGTTGAAACGGCGTAAAAAAAAAAATTAATACTAGTAGCTGTAATTGGAAAGGTAGAAAAAAAACAAGAATGTGCGAATTACTATTACAGTGGTAGGTTGTAAAACAAAGACAATGATGAGTTATATAGGTTGCATGAATAAAGAAGTTCAGACGATAATAATGCCCATTTGATCAGGACAACTTCAATTCTGTCCACTTGACTTAACAATATAATCTCCGATTAATTAGCCTTCTATCGTTTTCCTAGAATTTAACTTTTATCCAATAATAATTAATATTGTACATGAATTTTTACATTATCATAGTTGCTTAAAAAATAATTATAGGTCCATAATGCGCGAAATTGTTAACATCACTATCACCACCAATAACAAATATAGTGTATTTCTCACATGTAGGGTCTGAGAAAGGTACGTAGTGTATACGCATATCTTATCCATACGTATTAAAGGTAGAAAGATTATTTCTAATAGACCCTCGGCACAAAAAGGTACATATGAGAATAATAATAATAATAATAATAATAATAATAATAATAATAATAATAATAATAATAATAAGAAGTAGAAGAAGAAGAAAGAAAGAAAGAAAGAAAGGAAGGAAGGAAGGAAGGAAGGGAGGGAGAAAAGAATAAATAACACAAAAAAGTAACAATAGGGAAATATGATAACTGAAACGAACTAAGCAACACGAGGTAATATAGATCTGAAAATAAGAGAGTACATACGTGCTATAAATATTACTCGTAAGAAAAGGAGAAACTTTCAACTACCTGCTAACCTTCTACCTTAATTCCCGACCTCCGCACCCTCCTATCAATGGTCATTTTTTCAGTAAGCTAAAACAATTCTATGTCCTGCCTAATCACCTCTCCCCATTACTTTTTTGGTCTGCCTAGACCTCTTCTCAAACCCGCCATGGCCAACCTCCCACACTTTCTACCATGAGCATCAATGCTTCTTCTCTTAATATGCTCGAACCATCTCAGCCTCAACTCCCCCATCTTGTCTTCTACGGATGCCACTCCTACTTTGTCCTAAATAATTTCATTCCGAATCTTATCTCTCCTCGTAATCCCACTCATCTATCTCAACATCTTTATTTTTGCTACTTTCATCTTCTGTACATAGGAACACTTTGTTACACCCCGTACTTTCATGTTGGAATGCATCTTAAGTGAATCTATATAAGTTGGAGAGTTTGAGGACCTTTACCAAGATAATGATGAGTTAAGGAAGTATCGAGAGGGTTGAAGACTGATAAGAGCATCAATCAACATTCGAGGACAATGTTCTAAAGGAGAACGGTGTTACACCCCATGTTTTTGTACTTAAAGGTACATCGTAAGTAAATTGATATAAGCTAGAAAATGAGATCACCTTTTGATGTTCTAAACGCCAACACCACATGGGGGGGGGGGGGGGTGATTTGTGTGGTATTCAATTTTTTGCTTAAACTGGTTCTAGAAGGATCTGGTTCTTCTAGGTGTACTAACTATTGCTGTTTGCAGAATAATAAATACAGAAAATAAAGAACACAAAGATTTTTACATGGAAAATACCTGGTTCAAAAGGTGAAAAAACCACGACCTAGTAACAACAACAGCTACCCAGTATAGTCCCACAGGGTGGGATCTGGGTGAGGATAATATGTACGCAGGCCTTACCCCTACCCGATAGGGCAGAGAGACTATTTCCAATCGACCCTCGGTGAAAGATCGAGAAAAGAAAAAAAAACAAAACAAAAAGAAAAGCATTAGTGACTCCAGAATAAACCACAAAAAATTGACATATAAAAAGGCAAAGTAAACAAAGCAACAACATGAACAAAAAGCATTAGTAATTGTAGGAGTACTCACAGAGATATTAACCTATTGGGAACCCTCCCCCCGACCCATCCCTATCCCGCGAAATAATAGAAGCCCCTAACTTACAACCTTGATACCTAATCACCTCCTCCCAACACCTCTTGGCCCTCCCTCTGCCATGACTCGCGCCAACTACCGACAACCGCTCGCAACTCCTCACCGGTGCATCGGGGCTTCTCCTCCGCACATGCCCGAACCACCTAAGTCTCGCTTCTCGCAGCTTCTCATCTATTGGGGCTACCCCTACCATTTCCCAAATAACTTCATTCCTGACCCTATCCAACCTGGTGTGCCCACACATCTACCTGAGCATCCTCATCTCCGCTACATTCATTCTCTCGATATAGGAGTTCTTCACTGGCCAGCACTCTGCCCCGTACAACATTGCTGGTCTAACCACAACTCTATAAAAATTCCCCTTGAGATACTGTGGCACTTTCTTGTCACACAAGACTCCCGACGTAAGCCTCCATTTCGACCACCCAGCCTCTATTCGGTGAGTGACATCCCCATCGATCTCTCCGTCATCCTGGATCACCGACCCAAGATATCTAAAACTATCCTTCTTGGCGATGACCTGAGAACCAAGCTTCACGTCCCTACCAGCTCCTTCTTCGCTCGGCTCGGAGTATTCAGTCTTAGACCTGCTTAGTGTGAGCACGTGATTTTTGCCTTACTCGAGAAGTACTCCAAGAAAATTCAAAATAAAAATAGTTTCGTGTTGGGCATGATTTGTGTGATTTTGTGTTAATTTTATCTTTTGTGTGCACGTTTATTTATTTAAATTAAAAATACAAAAATATATGCTAGGCTTTGCATTTTCAGTGTTTGATATCGAAGTCATGTGATTTACATTTTTTTGGGTGATATGTAACTGTGTGCGTTAGTTGTAGTAAGAACAGCGGTGTTATAGGTTGGTATATATACATATGTGTGTATATATATATATATATGTATATATACATATATATATATATATATATATATATACACATATGCATATAATACCTCATGAAGATCCGAGTTGGGCCAAATTTTAGTCTAAAAGCCAGGCCCAAATGAATTGCCTCTGATCTGGCCCAAATATCCGTCCAGCTTCAGCCTATGTAACGCTTGATCTGGACCGTTGGATTTTATTATCCAACGGCCCAGATTAATCCGTTAATTCTAAAATTCATTCAGCCTAGGACTTAACCAAACGGCACCGTTGGGTTTAAGTGAGAGGATCCTGATCGTTGATCAAGTTTGATCCAACGATCAGGATTTAACTACTCAAAACATATATAAACTCCTTTCCATACCCCGCCCCCCCAAGCCAGACCCCCCTCTCCCTTCATCTCCCTCAGAAGCTCTCAAAGTCCGGTGTAACGCCGCCCTCCTCCGCCGCACTCCGCCTGCCGGAAATCGCCTCACGGCGGTTCCGGTAGGCCAATCACCACCAAACCAATGCCAAAACCTTCCCCTCACCTCCCCCATCACGGATCCGGCCTCCACTAACCTCGAATCTTGCCGGAGCTCCTCGAATCTTCATTTGAAGATTCGAGTCAAACTCGAACCTATGCCAAATCACCCCAAACTCACACCACAGTCTCCTCACACCTCCCCCACACTCCCATTGACATTGGTTCGCTTCGAATCTAACCAAAAATGCAAAAGCCCCAAATCCGAGCCCGAGAACCCTAATTTTGAAGAAACTCAATTCAAGCCGGATTAGCCACAATTGAAGTCCAAGGGACTTTAGTCTAGGTGTTCTCAATCGAGAACATCTTGATTAAAGCCCGCTTGGCTTCAATAATTCCACATTTTGGTTCAAAGCTTGGGTCGGCAGTTTTCTTTTGAGGTATTCATCCTTCTTTGGTCGTTTTAATTCGATTGTGTGAATATGTGTGTTTGTTTTATTCATTGTTTCAATTCTCATCTAGCATGCTTCTAATTTTTCATAACAGTCGACCTGTCATCCTCCTTTGAGGCCTTTTATTTGGCCAATTCCCGCTGTTTTCAGTAGTTAAAACGAATCATAGGTTCAATGTGATTAAAGTCGTCAAGCAATTAATTCATATTTTTGATTAGTTCCTTGATCCCTGAATCTGCCTGATGCAATTCATTGGTGTAGGTTTAGTCACTGTTTGATTCAGATTAAAGGGGGTAATTGGTTGTAGTTAATAAGTTAATTGTTTAAATCACACACCCATACAAGGGCTAGTGGAACTGAGCACAGCAGGGCATCCCACTGAGGCTCACTGCCACCAGCATTGTTTAATGCTGAGTCCATACTTTGGACAGTAGGTAGTGGAGAATGCAGGGAATTTGATGGGTCTGGCAGAGTTGGGAGTGGGCAGGGTGATGGTAACCTTAGGGGCAGGTGTTCTGGAGGGACTTTTAGCTATAAATATAGCATCAAACTGAACCTATAGGGGATAGATATTGATAGAGATTCATACAGACACTTGAGAGCATCTGGGAGAGCAAAAACAGTACTTGGAGAGCATGCATACATACAGACCTCAGAGAGCACACTGAGAGAAACCTGGAGAGAAATATAGGCAAGCAAGAACACCTTGTGATACACAGATACAAAGATACAAAAGAGGCTACTGTTTCATTGGCTTCTGGGCAGTTTCGTGTGTTTCTATCTAGCGGTTGAGTATTTGGTCGCTGGTTTGTTGCTGTTCTTGTGTTATTGGTAGTACTGAGCCATTGCTTTAGTTGGTTCAGTGTGTTGTTGCTCTTGGTCGATTGATATTGCTGGCTAGTCTGTGGTGTTGCTGCCCGGATTTTTTGAGGCTGTTGGTCAGCAGTGTTGTTGCCTTGGTCGTTTGGTTGCTGCACTGGCCTGGTTGTTGCTGTTGCTTCATTATTTGATTGCTGGTTGGTCTATAGTTGCTGCCTGGGTTGATTATTGTTGCTGGTTTTGAGTGTATGCTGCTGTGTTGGTGTTCATTTGCTACTGTTGGATGTTTTTGTTGCTGTTGGGTCTGTTTATTGCTACTTGGTTGTAACTGGTCTGTTGAGTGTTGTTGTTGATCGACCACTGTTTTGCCTCTTGTGGTCTGCTCTTGGGAACCTGGTTTGGCTGTCACTGTTCCATTGATTTGGATATTGTTTGTTGCTGCCTGGTTGTTTATTGCTGCCTGGGTTCAAGTTTTAGTCACTAATTCAGTAATTGATAAAGTTCGATTACTGTTGGTTGTTGGGTTGTAGCTGGTTCACTGGTTGTTATTGCTGTTGGTTTACTGTTGGTTGGTCTTTGATTGTTGCTCCTGTTACTGTTCTTGTTGTGGTTGCTGTATTGCCATTGCTCACTCTTCCTTGTTCTTCCGCATTCCAGGTACACACCTCTGTTATTGTAGTTCCTTGGTTCGAAAGAATGAAGTTTGAAGCTTATGCATAAAGTTTATTGAAACATGTAGTCGCTTAAAACTCTTATGTTTAAGTACATTCTGTTATTCTCCAATTAAGCTTGTACTGTTAGTTTTGGTTATGGAAAAGTGTAGCTAGGCCAAAAATACACTGTCGTTAGACCTTACGCTAAAAGCAAGATTAGCTAGGGAGTTGTTACTCAACGGAAGGACGTAATTAGATTAAAAGAGTCGGGGGTGCATTTCATGTGACCCGACCCCAATTTCGGGCAAGAGTAAATAAAGCATGTCATGAACCACAGGCGCATTTCATGCGATGTGGTTCGTCGCAAGTTTTAAGTAAGTTGGAATCAACTCTTAAGTAAGATACAGTGAGATGTAATTCGCTTTAGATTTGAATCAAAGGTACGCCTCGCCCAATAGTTACACTAATCACATAGCCGTCATAAATGTACATATAAATACTTAGGTTTCGAGATGCGTCGTTTCTTAACGAATATCACGCCTTTCTCAACAGTGTAAATAAGTA
Source organism: Nicotiana noctiflora (assembly GCA_032618575.1). Taxonomy (NCBI): domain Eukaryota; kingdom Viridiplantae; phylum Streptophyta; class Magnoliopsida; order Solanales; family Solanaceae; genus Nicotiana; species Nicotiana noctiflora. The sequence continues at coordinate 23,140 of JASVEL010009409.1, forward strand.
GTCGATCCGGGCACATATTTTAGTTTTACCTTTTTAAATACGGGTGTGCATTTCATGTGACCCAAATCCAAACCCCGAAATGTTGAATAAGAATATGTTGAGGATCCGGGTGCATTTCATGTGACGTGATTCGAAAGCATATTTTTAAGCAACTTTCTCTTTCGTGAATCACAACCAATAATAAAAGCGGTAAAGGGGTATTAACTTGCACTAAGTACATAATTGTAAAAAGCAGATAGATAAGCCAAACACGACAGTTGAGCGACCGTGCTAGGACCACGGAATTCGGGAATGCCTAATACCTTCTCCCGGGTTAATAGAATTCCTTATCCGGATTTCTGGTTCGCGGACTGTTAAATAGAGTCATTCTTTTCCTCGATTCGGGATTTAACCGGTGACTTGGGACACCATAAATCTCCCAAGTGGCGACTCTGAAATAATTAAAATAAATCCCATCTCGATTGTCCTTTAATTGGAAAAACTCTTCGCATCCTCGCGGGTGCGTAAAAAAGAGGTGTGACAGCTCTGGCGACTCTGCTGGGGACTTCTTTAGAATTCGAGCTCGGAATAACTGTGTATTTGGCATATTTTATTATTATCTGATTCTTTTACATGTTGGCATCAATGTGCAAAATGTTGTTTTTACTGCTTTGATATTTTGTGAACTGTACATATAAATTGTGCCGGAACCAATCTCCTCTCTGAGTCTTCTAAATCATGAAGAAGGGTGCACTTCGTGTGACTTCTTTTCCGTATAGTGTCTAATTCCCATTTTAGAACGAGGTTTGGATAAGTTGCAAAACCGGTGAAGCTTCTGTATTCCCGGATTGCTGCCTCCTCCTCGGCTCGAGCTGTCCGCTCGGGTAAGCCAAGTCTAGAACAGATAAACCCAGGTTTTTAAACCTAGAATAACAAAGCTTCATGCCGGATCCCTAGTAGGAAACGTTTATTTGCATCATGTCGCATTTGGCTTAGGGGACTCAACACAGGGGTTGGGTCCGTCTAGGACAGGTGACCTGAAATGAACAGACTATCCTGCTGCATCCCGTTTGTCTTGCGCATTTATCTGTTATAGACTTGCATGCTGACCGGCTTAAAAAAAAAAAAAAAAAAAAAAAAAAATAGAAATAGCTTATTTGTTTTCCTTTAGTAAAGTGAATAAATAAATAATGCCGTTTGTTTCGTCAAAACCGAACTACGGGGGTTTGATTCTCATCGGATATGAGATACGTAGGCAACCTCCATCGGGTCCAACTTCACCTTTTGAAAAATTAACTTTTGTACTAAACAAGTCGGTGACGCTGTTTTAAAAATAGCCGAATGTTCCCGAAAGGGACGCCGGAAGGCTAATTTCGTATAAACGGCCACCTTTGGGTCAATTTTGATTTCGATCAATTTACCCCACAGCCTTGAAAGCCTTCGTCCCCGAGACGTTGAGAGGCCGTGATTGAAAACTAATTTTTTATTTTTTAGCAAAACAAAGTTGTCTTCTTATTTAAATCACCTTAATAAATGTGCAGGATGAGCACGAATCAGAATAAATCATTTTCAATCTTTAGTGAGGTCCCTCAGCAGCTCCGTATATGGTGGAACGATTTGGAAGACAGTAGCAAAAAGGTTGTAGGGAGAATTTTGGGAGGTTTGGTTGATCTGTTGAATATCGAGCCAAGGGAGGACATCATCAAGGCACTGGTATCTTTCTGGGATCCGACCCGCAATGTGTTCCGTTTTGTTGACTTTGAATTGACACCCACATTAGAGGAAATTGCGGGCTATGCAGGACTGAATGGGAAATTAAGAGGGCAATACCTGCTCTCACCAAGACCGGTATCTCCACATGGGTTTCTGGATCTGCTGAGCATTAGTCGGAAGGTGAAAAATGATGATCTGCTGAAAGGGTATTGCGATCTTCAATTCTTATATCAACGGTACGGCACTCCTCGGGGTTTTGAAGAGTCAAACCTTGGACTGACTCACGCAGGGAATAGAACCAAGTGGGAGGCCAGACGAATTCTAGCATTCCTAACGACATTCTTGGGGGTTGTGATTTGTCCGTGCGAAGATAAGAAAATAGAGATAGGTCTGGTAGGAATAGCCGATGTTGCAATCAAAAAGGCTACCAGCACGGTGGTCCCTTTGGTTTTGTCCGAAATCTATCGAGCCTTGACTGTATGCCGAGAAGGGGGCAATTTCTTCCAAGGTTGCAATCTGTTACTTCAACTATGGATGCAAGAACACCTCCATCACCGAACACAATACATGAACCATGGGTTGACCGGAAAAACTGTATCAGGGGTTTCGAAGAACGGATGATGGGTGCTGTATTCCCTGAAGGCGTCGAGGCATGGCTTGCACGACTGAGCTCAATAGAAGCCGATCAGATTGAATGGGCATTCGGGTGGTTACCCGATACCGAAGTAATATATATGGCGGCCGAGGAGTGTTACATCCTTCTGATGGGGATCCGCAGTGTCCAACCATATGTCCCTCACCGTGTATTACGTCAACTAGGAAGGTTTCAGGTTATTCCTACCGATCAAGACCTGAGGAAGTACGCCATTGAGTTGAGCCCGGGAGTTGTATTCCCCGAAGAGAAGGTTAGAAGGCTGTGGCACGAATGTCGGTTCCTTGAGCCTAAAACCATGGTCCGGGAATTAGCCAAGGGAGAGGTGGATCCAAAGTACAACGTGTGGTTCGGGAAAAGATTTCAGATCCGTCGAAAATGTTCTAAAAGAGCCCATGTCCAACAATTCACGGAAGATTCACGGGAACAATGGGATTGGTTAGCAAGGGAGGAAGGGTACAGGACGAAGATTGGCAGGATAGAACAGCAGGTCCGGGACCTCCAATTTGAGAAGAACATGCAAGCTGCCACCGACGAGGGAGACAAAAAGAAGTTGGCACAAGAAAATGACTTCTTGAGAGCTCAAATCCAGCAAATGAAAAGAGATGCTGACAGACAGGCGAGGAGTCGGGCCGACGAAAAATTGATAAGGGGTTTGAGAAGCCAAGTCACCGACACCCAAAGAGAATTGGACGAGTCAAAAGCCCAAATAACGAGGATCCGTGCTAGCTGGAAAAAGGAGGCACATCAACATGCACTTCACCTAAAGCGGGTGGAAGAAGATTACACCGATATCATCACTAACCCGAGGGAAGCAAATGTTGTCCTTAGGGAGCGGGTTTTCAAGCAAGCCCAAGATGCCAGAGCAGACCTCGACCGCTGCGACAATTTGATGGCCCGACTGCAAGGACAAGTGGATAGGCTCCTAGATCAAGTCACCAACAATGCTCGAAGATTGGGGGCGAAAACCAGCAAATAGAGCGGCTACTCGGAGAAAGGGACATGATCAAGGATAGAATTGGAGAAATCGGGCACTATGTCACCATGAAGTGCCTAGCTTGTGAACGAATGCCCCGCGCCGACCTTTTCGCTTCAATTATGGGTTATGTTCATCGGATCATGGAAGAGTTGAGGGAACTGCACAAGGACCTCACACCAAGGCCCGCGGCAAGGCCGAATGATGCCTCGCGGGCCCCCAGGAGTTTTAGAGCATTAGATTTTTGATTGAAAATGTATTTTGAAATGTTGAGTCAAGCTAGTTGGCATTTTTATCTTTACTTTCCCAAGTCAAGCATTTTTCTTTTGTTTTGCTGATTTTGTAAGACGTGTTTTGTAACTACACGGTTTTATTTGATATAAAAGTTACTGAATTTTGCCACAATCTTGTTGCCAGAACTACGCTCGGTCTGATTCACGCGGGGTCGTGATACGTAGGCAATCCACATAAGATTCGACCACCACTAAAAAGAAAGAAAAAGAATCCAAAGGCTAAATAACAATAAGGCTTGCAAAGATAGTCGAAAAAGAAAAAAAAAAAGAAAAGAAAAGAAAAAGAAAAAGAAAAAGGGCCGGAATGACGCATGTTAAAGAGTACACGTAGAAAGGGTTATTTGGTTAGGTGCATTGCATCCAACGTGCTATAACATATCCGTCAAACTCGGTGAACTAACAAGTTTGTTGCGTATTCCAGAAAGTTTAGCAGTTGGTTTGACAGAATATACTGGCCAGCCATCACTACCGTACTAGATCCAAAGGACCGGTTACAGTAAGCATGTCTAGTTCTGGCAAGAGTCTCGAGGAAGAAAAATCCGAGCTACAAATCATGAAAGAAGAGGTAGACCGGTTAAAACAACGGATAACAGAGATGCACCTGGCCTGGGCCAGGGAACAGTCTTCACCAAACCGCCCTACTCTCGCCTCAGCTCCCGGAACATCCGCCCGTCGATCCTTCAACAAGCGCCCCGAGCTATCCATACTTTCCGGGGGAAAATCCATATGCCACCCACATTCCACCAGCCAAACCAAATCCTCCTCCAGTCACCCCCGTTTTTGTAGCACCTCCACCTGCTCCTCTGCAAAGGCCGGCCAGCGAGCCATATGTTCAAATCCATGACAACTCTTACTATCCTCCAGAGCCTACTTTCAGGGCTCATGAACCACAATCACATACACCTCACTGGGATAATCCGGCAGAACCGGAAAAACACTTCCAAAGTTCGGAACACGAGGAAGTTGCCAGAAAAGTTAAAAGCCTGGAGCAGTCCTTCAGGAACATGCACGGCTTAGGCAACCAGGTCAGCGTCGCCTATAAGGATCTGTGTCCATTTCCGGACGTCCAGTTGCCAGCAGGATTTAAAATGCCCAAATTCGACCTATACGAGGGGCATGGTGACCCAGTGGCCCACCTCCGAGGGTTCTGCAGTAAAATGAGAGGGGCCGGAGGACGGGACGAACTTCTGATAGCTTACTTCGGCCAGAGTCTGGGAGGATCGGCGTTGGAGTGGTACACTAGACAGGATCCCAGTAGATGGTTTACGTGGGATGATTTGGCTCAAGCTTTTATCGGCCAGTTCCAATACAATCTCGAGATAATCCCCGACCGCCTATCATTGCTAAAATTAGAGAAGAAGCCTGCTGAAAGCTTCAGGGAATTTGGTTTCCGATGGAGGGAACAGGCGGCCAGGGTAGATCCGCCGATGAGAGAAAGCGAGATGGTGGACTACTTCTTGCAGACATTAGAGCCCACCTACTTCGGACATCTGGTAACGTCCGTAGGCAAATCATTCACTGAGGTGATAAAAATGGGGGGTATGATCGAGGAGGGTTTGAAGGCCAACAAGATCATGAGTTACTCGGCACTGAAAGCCACCACTCAGGCTATCCAAAGTGGTACTGGAGGAGTACTGGGGAAAAAGAGGAGAGAGGAAGTTGCGGCCGTCGAGTCCGGGGCATGGTTCAGAAATAGAGGCCCCGCACCCCAATATAGCCCACCCCAACCTCACCACCAAAACTACTCTCACAACCCATATAGCCACCCGCAACAGTATTATCCCGCACCTGATCCCCATTTTACTGTCCACCATGCGCAATCCTATTCTGCACCTCCAGTTCATGCACCGTGGCGTGCACCGAACCCCCAGAACAATCATCCACCCCCAAGAGCTTACAGAAACCCCTCGGGCGCGAGTTTCCGTCCGAACCAGGCATTCAGGGGCGACAGGGCGCCGAGGCCAAAGACTTTCACTCCCTTAGGAGAGTCTTACACCAGTCTGTTCCACCGGTTGAAGCAAGTAGGGTTGCTAAATCCGGTTGAAGCTAAGCTACCAAACCCCCTTCCGAAGAACCTGGACCATTCAGTAAATTGTGCCTACTGCTCGGGATGTCCGGGACATGACACAGAAAAGTGTTGGAGGCTGAAAATACGGCCATCCAGGAGCTCATTGACACTCGCAGGATTGAGGTCCAGACTCCAACAGAGCCCAACATCAACCAAAACCCGCTTCCAACTCATCATGAGACCAATATGATCGAGTTGGTACGGGCGGAGGAAGGAAAGGAGAAAGCCTCTCAGACTGTAATGATGATTAAGTCTAGCGGGGCAGGAACGAGAAAAGGGCCAAGCTTTGATGAGTCGCCCAGTTGCAAGAAAGACGTGCCAGGAGAGTCGGAAGCAGGAAAGGAAAGTGTGATCGAAGTACCGGTGAAGCCGGCCAAGATAGTTGTACCAGGGGCAGCAATCAAGCCCATCCTGACAGTAGCAGGCGTTCGAATGGATCCTTTCATCATCCAGCCGGCAACACAGTTGCCAGTAACTGATAGCCGGGCTGTCCCATGGAATTATGCTCGGAGTACAACGACCTACAGAGGAAAGGAGGTGAAAGAGGAAGTTTGTGAAGCCCAAGGGTTGACCCGCTCGGGGAGATGTTTTGCCCCTGCGGAATTGAGGAAGACCACTCCGGCAGTATTGAAAAAGCCGGTCACTGATGAAGAGGCGGAAGAATTCTTGAAAAAGATGAAGCTGCATGACTACTCTGTCTTAGAGCAGTTAAAGAAGACTCCGGCGCAAATATCATTGCTATCCTTGCTGATACATTCGGAAGAACATCGGCAAGCATTGATGAAAGTCCTGAATGAGGCACATGTACCGGATAAAATCTCAATGAGCCATTTGGAGAAGATCACCAATCGGATCTTCGAAGCAAATCGGATCACCTTCACCGATGACGAGTTGCCTGAGGAAGGCACTGAGCACAACAAGGCTTTATATCTTACGGTGAAGTGTGAAGAGGCGGTGGTTACCAAAGTCTTGGTCGATAATGGGTCCAGTGCTAACATTTGTCCTCTCTCTACACTGGGCAAATTAAAAGTAGACATCGGCAGGGTACGCGAGAACAGGGTATGTGTTCGAGGGTTCGACGGAGGAGGCAAAGCGTCGGTTGGTGACATAGTGCTAGTCTTGACAATTGGGCCAGTGGAGTTCACCATGGAATTCCAGGTGCTGGACATGGTGGTGTCATATAACCTCCTAATAGGGCGACCATGGATTCATGCCGCAAGAGCAGGTTCCATCCAGCTTACACCAGCTCGTCAAGTTTGAATGGGACCAGCAGGAGATCGTCGTCCATGGAGAGAACGATCCACAATCAGGCACCATCATTCCCTTTGTTGAAACAGAAGAAGATGTTGGGCCGTGGGTGTATCAGGTCTGCGATGTGGTGTCCGCCCACCGAGTTCCGGAAGGGGAATGTATTCCCGGCGACAGAACAATTACCGCGGATGTCATGGTGGCGCATGAAATGTTGCGACATGGTTTCGTACCCGGTAAAGGGCTAGGTGCATCTCTGCAAGGAATTATACAACCGGTATCAGTGGTCGAAAACTTGGGAACCTTCGGCTTGGGATTCCAGCCCAACCTCAGAGGACATCCGGCGAGCAAAGAGGAGCAAGCAGAAAACATGGGTGCTCCCAAAGCCCGTTCCACGCCTTTCCCAATCTTTTGTCAGGTCCGGAGCAAGAGGACATCCAGCGCCAAAGATTCCCGGTCCTACGGTCAGGCCAGACGAAGAGTTCTTCAGGAAGTTCGAAAACCTATTCACGGATGTATGTATGCTCGAAGATGGTGAAGGATCCAGTCATGCCGATATACAATTTGTGGGACCAAAGGCAAAACTGAATAACTGGAAGGCTACTCCTCTCCCTGTCCGGAAGGAGTCTTGGTAGTTTGTCTTGGATTGTTTTTCTTTCGAAATTTTGTATTGGGGGCTTGTCCCCGGAGTAAAATCCCTTTGTTTTTAGTTCATTTTTGATTTAAGTTTGCAGTTTGTTTTCCCTTTGTACAATTCCCATCAATGAAATTTGGTTCCTTCGTGTCTAATTTTGTTTATTTTTCCTTCTTTTTACTTTTCTGAACAGCCTTCTTGCAACTGATCTTAATGATATGGCGTGCTTAAAGGTTAATCAACCCAATCTAGAAAGTCAATCGGGTTTGGAAATAATAACGCATGAAATAAGAAGTGACGAGAGTGAGTCAGAGTACGGCGATGATGAAGCCGTGGAAGAAATCGGTGAAGAATTAAGTCACTTCGAGGAAAAGCCCAAACCGAATTTAAATGATACCGAGGCCGTTAATCTAGGGAATGCGGATGACGTCAAAGAAACCCGGATAAGTGTCCATATTGAACCCAATCTGAGAGAAGAGTTGATCAAAACACTCATGGAGTTTAAAGACATTTTCGCATGGTCGTACGACGACATGCCGGGACTCAACACTGATCTAGTGGTTCATAAATTACCCACTGATCCGGCATATCCTCCCGTCAAGCAGAAACTGCGGAAATTCAAGACGGAGATGAGTGTGAAGATTAAGGAGGAGGTAACCAAGCAGTTGCAGGCGAAAGTCATTCGTGTCACTCGATACCCTGAATGGTTGGCTAACGTAGTACCGGTGCCAAAGAAAGACGGAAAGATCAGGGTATGTGTGGACTATCGCAATCTCAACAAGGCAAGTCCTAAGGATAATTTCCCACTTCCCAATATCCATATCCCTGATTGATAATTGCGCCGGACGCGAAATTGGATCCTTTGTGGACTGTTATGCGGGATATCATCAGATTTTGATGGATGAAGAGGACGCAGAAAAGACGGCTTTTATCACACCGTGGGGGACTTATTGCTACCGAGTGATGCCGTTTGGTTTGAAGAATGCAGGGGCAACCTATATGAGGGCGATGACTACGGTATTCCATGATATGATACACAAGGAAATTGAGGTGTACGTGGATGATGTGATCATAAAGTCTAGGCGTCAAGAAGACCATGTTGCCGACCTCAGGAAGTTTTTTCAAAGACTTCGAAAGTACGACATCAAGCTCAATCCGGCCAAATGCGCATTCGGGGTCCCATCAGGAAAGCTGCTAGGATTCATCGTCAGCCGACGGGGCATTGAGCTGGACCCATCCAAAATCAAGTCCATTCAGGAGTTACCCCCGCCAAAGAATAAAACAGAGGTAATGAGTCTGTTGGGAAGGTTGAATTACATCGGTAGGTTTATTGCCCAACTTACGGCAACCTGTGAACCCATATTCCGTCTATTGAAAAAAGACGTGGCGATAGAATGGACGGCAGAATGTCAGGAAGCGTTTGACCGGATCAAAGGGTATCTGTCAAATCCACCCGTACTAGTTCCGCCTGAGCCAGGTAGGCCCCTGATTCTTTATCTGACGGTCTTGGAGAATTCGTTTGGCTGCGTACTGGGGCAGCATGATCTTACTGGCAGGAAGGAACGGGCCATTTACTACCTCGGTAAGAAGTTTACAGTCCACGAGGTCAAGTACACTCATCTAGAAAAGACATGTTGCGCCCTGACTTGGGTAGCCCAAAAGCTGAAACACTACTTGTCTTCTTACACCACTTACCTCATTTCGCGTCTGGATCCGTTGAAGTATATTTTCCAGAAACCTATGCCTATAGGGAGGTTAGCAAAATGGCAAATATTACTTACGGAATTCGACATCATATACGTGACAAGGACGGCTATGAAAGCTCAAGCCCTGGCCGACCACTTAGCTGAAAATCCCGTTGATGACGAATACGAACCTTTGAGGACGTATTTTCCAGATGAGGAAGTATTGCAGATTGAGGGGTTAGAACCAACCAAGGATCCGGGATGGAAGCTCTTCTTCGATGGAGCGGCAAACGCAAAAGGAGTCGGAGTAGGGTCTGTGCTCATATCTGAAACAGGACATCATTATCCTGTTACTGCTCAACTGCGTTTTCACTGTACCAATAACATGGCTGAGTACGAGGCATGTATCTTGGGGTTGCGATTAGCGGTGGACATGGATGTACAGGACGTCTTGGTCTTGGGGGACTCGGACCTTTTAGTACATCAGATTCAGGGAGAATGGGAAACCAGAGATTTAAAGCTTATCCCATATCATCAGTGTTTGCATGATTTGACCAAACGCTTTCGATCGGTAGAATTCAAGCACATCCCAAGGATGCATAATGAGGTTGCCGACGCGTTGGCTACTTTAGCGTCAATGCTACATCACCCGGACAAGGTTCGTGTCGATCCGTTACATATCCATGTCCGGAATCAACATGCTTATTGTAATGTGATAGAGGAAGAGGTGGATGGTGAGCCATGGTTTCATGATGTCAAGGAATACCTCGGGTTAGGAGTATACCCAGAGCAAGCAACTGGAGATCAAAAGCGAGCTATTCGGCGGTTGGCGAACGGATTTTTCCTTAGTGGAGGGGTGCTGTACAAAAGAACCCCAGATTTGGGATTGTTGAGATGTATAGATGCAAGTCAAGCCACAACAGTGATGACGGATATACACTCGGGAGTTTGCGGACCACACATGAGCGGATACGTATTGGCAAAGAAGATTCTTCGAGCAGGATACTATTGGCTCACTATGGAGCGGGATTGTATAAGTTTCGTGCGAAGATGCCATCAGTGTCAGATACACGGAGATTTGATTCATTCTCCGCCGACTGAATTGCATACAATGTCCGCACCATGGCCGTTTGTCGCATGGGGGATGGATGTCATTGGACCTATTGAGCCTGCGGCTTCCAATGGTCACAGGTTCATTCTGGTAACGATTGATTATTTTACCAAGTGGGTAGAGGCCAAAACATTCAAATCAGTGACCAAGAAGGCGGTAGTGGACTTCGTACACTCCCACATCATCTGCAGGTTTGGAATTCCAAAGATGATCATTACGGATAACGGTGCAAATCTTAACAGTGGATTGATGAAAGAGGTATGTCAACGGTTCAAGATTACACACCGAAATTCCACACCGTATCGCCCAAAAGCAAACGGTGCGGTCGAGGCAGCAAACAAGAACATAAAGAAGATATTGAGGAAGATGATAGAAGGGTCTAGGCAGTGGCATGAAAAGTTACCATTTGCGCTGTTGGGTTATCGCACTACCGTCCGGACTTCGGTAGGTGCAACTCCTTACTTGTTGGTATACGGGACCGAAGCAGTAATACCCGCAGAAGTTGAGATTCCATCCCTCCGAATCGTCGCTGAAGCTGAGATTGATGACGACGAGTGGGTCAAAACCCGATTAGAGCAATTGAGCTTGATTGATGAAAAGAGATTGACAGCAGTATGTCATGGCCAATTGTATCAAAAGAGAATGGCGAGAGCATATAACAAGAAGGTACGTCCCAGGAGATTTGAAGTGGGACAGCATGTGCTGAAGAGAGTTCTACCACATCAGGCCGAGGCGAAAGGCAAGTTCGCTCCAAATTGGCAGGGACCTTTTGTGGTGACTAGAGTATTATCCAATGGCGCTCTATGTTTGACCGATGTCGAGGGAAGATGCACCGATATGGCTATCAATTCGGATGCAGTTAAGAGATATTATGTGTAATTCTTTAATGCATTTGTCAACGTTTGGTTTCGTTTGTGTGTACTTGGCATTTTTCGGAGAATGAAATGACAGAGGCAATTTTTCTACTACCCAAACACTTTAACCTTTGTTTCCCCATTTGAGCCTTAATTATTCTTTCATATACCCTCTTTCGGAATCATCAAGGAAGATGTGTAACGGAATAGAAAAGAAACAAAAAGTAATACAAGAAAAAGTGAACTACGTTCGACCTGATTCCTCAAGAAGGATACGTAGGCGCCACACGGCTCGGTCATAATAAAATAAAAATCAAAAAATCCCCCAAGCAACAAAACTGGGGCAGAAGTCATTGTTTCGTTTGAAAGATAGTGTGGATTCCGGAAGTTGTAATAAGCTAACCGTCGAGGCTAAACCCCTTCCTTCAGCCTCACGCGCAGAAACCATATTAAGAACCAGAAAGACCTCTCGATCAGTATTTGAGAAGTGCCGAGTCATGTGAATGAAAGCCAAGAGTGACATCCCGACCCTCGATTGAACCCGGGATGCAAGCCGAAAGGGGATGACGCTCTAGAGGGAATCTCAGGGGTGATACCCCGCCGCAAGGAAAGAAAGCATAAATGAGAGAGTCTTAACGGGGAAAACCCTCGCGGGCACCTTAAGGCGAAGGAAGTTGAGAGAAGTAAAATGAGAGAGTCTTACGGTGAAAACCTTTACGGGCACCCTAAGGCGACGGGAGATAGAGAGAAATGAGAGAATCTCATTAGTGAAAACCCTTCGAAGGGCACTATGAGGTGACAAGGTGAGATGGTTACAAGATGTCGGCATGAGACAAGGTTTGGACATTCGTTTATTCCTAGCAAATTGCGGCCATCAGAAAGTGATTGACATGAATAGACTGGGTAGTTTAATCTCAAAGGCGCGGCATAACCATTGGATCAGGCACACATTCAGATAAGTTTTCCTATTTTTTGAGTTCAGAAAAGTTTTTCTCTTCTTTTGTCATTTGCGGTCAATATTCTTTTCTTTTCTTTCATTTTCGAAAATTGATTTTTCAAAGCTTACTACCAAGTCTCCCAAAGCAGTATATTGAAAGTGAATAGGCATTGGAACAAGGCAATGAGACGGAAGTCGTTACGATAGTGAGATTGGGATGACAGGCCGAGTGGAAGGTTCGCAAGAATTATGGAGTATGATGGACACATGTGGCATGTCCGAAAGATGATTTCACGCAACAGATCACCGGTTTAAAAGAGTCGGACCAAACCAAAGAGTGGAATAAAAGGAAAGATGAGAGGTCGTTCGTGGAAAAAGCATCTTCCCAAGCAAGCGTCAACGTCGTCTTCAAAGTGCGAGAGAGGCCAAGCAGCTGAAAGAGAATGGCCTCGACAAGAGTGGCACGACCACTCGCGGCCTTTTGAAACTAACAATTTTTCTTTGATTTAAAGCAGGAAAAGAGGGTCCGACGGCAGAAAAGCATACCGTCCAGAAGTTTATCACACTGGGGCAGAAAATTTTCTCCTGTTGCGAAAATTTTCTGGAAAGCAAGACTCAGAGGATAAGTGTAGAAAGCAACACAAGATGGGGTGATCTTTGAGCCGGGTATCATCTCCAGCAGTTATTGGAAAAAGAAAAATGGCTTCGAGATTCCCCCAGCAGTATTACATCCTATAATTTGATCAAGGAAACAAAAGCGTGAGTCCCGGAAAAGGTAGGGGAAGAAGGAAGAGAATGAGGGGTGAAAGAAACGAAGAATACTTCCTCAGCAGCATCACCCCCAGCAGGCAAGTAAACAGTTCCAAAAAAAAAATGTCCCCAGCAGTCAGAAGAAAAGTAATACGACCGGGGGAAAGCAATTCCAAGACAGGATAATTCAGAAGAGAAGGTGGTCCGAGAGGTAATGCAGGAACAAGGATATGGTACAAAGGGCAAAGGAAGGTCATCGAGATAGGAGGAAATCAGTGAAGTAGCAGTTGAAGTCAGGGAGCCCGCCTGAAGAATGGAGTGGCGATTTAATTTTGAAGTAGTAGTTGAAGTCAGGAAGCCCGCCTGGAGAATGGAGTGGCGATTTAATTTTGAAGTAGTAGTTGAAGTCGGAAGCCCGCCTGGAGAATGGAGTGGCGATTTAATTGTGAAGTTAGTTGAAGTCGGAAGCCCGCCTGGAGAATGGAGTGGCGATTTAGTTTTGAAGTTGTAATTGAAGTCGGGAAGCCCGCCCGGAGAATGGAGTGGCGATTTAGTTTTGAAGTTGTAATTGAAGTCGTGGAGCCCGCCCGGAGAATGGAGTGGCGATTTAATTCGAAGTAGTAGTCGAAGTCGGGGAGCCCGCTCGAAGAATGGAGTGGCGATTTAATTTTGAAGTAGTAGTTGAAGTCGGAAGCCCGCCCGGAGAATGGAGTGGCGATTTAATTTTGAAGTTAGTTGAAGTCGGAAGCCCGCCCGGAGAATGGAGTGGCGATTTAATTTTGAAGTTAGTTGAAGTCGGGAAGCCCGCCCGGAGAATGGAGTGGCGATTTAATTTTGAAGTTGTAGTTGAAGTCGGAAGCCCGCCCGGAGAATGGAGTGGCGATTTAATTTTGAAGTTAGTTGAAGTCAGGGAGCCCGCCTGGAGAATGGAGTGGCGATTTAATTTTGAAGTTGTTGTTGAAGTCAGGGAGCCCGCCCGGAGAATGGAGTGGCGACTTAATTTTGAAGTAGTAATTGAAGTCAGGGAGCCCGCCTGGAGAATGGAGTGGCGATCCGTTTAATTTGGTAGAGGAAAGCAGTAGAATGTAACAGAAATCTCCGGCATGAATCCAAGTTCATAAGAAGAGAAGAAGCATCAGAAGGAACGCCAAGTCAGACGGGATGGCAAGGAGCGCGACAAGATCAAGTTAAAAAGGGATAGATAAGAACTTGTAGTACTGTAACTTAGTCTAGCTTCTTGTTTTTCGTTGCCTAATGCGGTGTAACAAGGAAATCAGCTGAGCGGTGGTAACAGCAGTAACAGCGGCAACAGCAGTAACAGCGAGATCGCAGCAGGCTGGTAGTCCCAGCTACCAGAACTTCCCGAACTACATTGACCCGATTCCCTTTTAGCCAGGGATATGTAGGAGACCTTTGAAGCAAGGTTCGGTCAAAACTTTTCCAAAATGCTTCATACGGAGTGTTCGGATAGGCAAAAATCGCTTATATCCGCTCATTTATCTTTGCACGAAAACTCGGCGTGTTTACGCGCAAAGAGGGGCAGCTGTGAGCACGTGATTTTTGCCTTACTCGAGAAGTACTCCAAGAAAATTCAAAATAAAAATAGTTTCGTGTTGGGCATGATTTGTGTGATTTTGTGTTAATTTTATCTTTTGTGTGCATGTTTATTTATTTAAATTAAAAATACAAAAATATATGCTAGGCTTTGCATTTTCAGTGTTTGATATCGAAGTCATGTGATTTACATTTTTTGGGTGATATGTAACTGTGTGCGTTAGTTGTAGTAAGAACAACGGTGTTATAGGTTGGTATATATACATATGTGTGTATATATATATATATATATATGTATATATACATATATATATATATATATATATATATACACATATGCATATAATACCTCATGAAGATCCGAGCTGGGCCAAATTTAGTCTAAAAGCCAGGCCCAAATGAATTGCTTCTGATCCGGCCCAAATATCCGTCCAGCTTCAGCCTATGTAACGCTTGATCTGGACCGTTGGATTTTATTATCCAACGGCCCTGATTAATCCGTTAATTCCAAAATTCATTCAGCCTAGGACTTAACCAAACGGCACCGTTGGGTTTAAGTGAGAGGATCCTGATCGTTGATCAAGTTTGATCCAACGATCAGGATTTAACTACTCAAAACATATATAAACTCCTTTCCATACCCCGCCCCCCCAAGCCAGACCCCCCCTCTCCCTTCATCTCCCTCAGAAGCTCTCAAAGTCCGGTGTAACGCCGCCCTCCTCCGCCGCACTCCGCCTGCCGGAAATCGCCTCACGGCGGTTCCGGTAGGCCAATCACCACCAAACCAATGCCAAAACCTTCCCCTCACCTCCCCCATCACGGATCCGGCCTCCACTAACCTCGAATCTTGCCGGAGCTCCTCGAATCTTCATTTGAAGATTCGAGTCAAACTCGAACCTATGCCAAATCACCCCAAACTCACACCACAGTCTCCTCACACCTCCCCCACACTCCCATTGACATTGGTTCGCTTCGAATCTAACCAAAAATGCAAAAGCCCCAAATCCGAGCCCGAGAACCCTAATTTTGAAGAAACTCAATTCAAGCCGGATTAGCCACAATTGAAGTCCAAGGGACTTTAGTCTAGGTGTTCTCAATCGAGAACATCTTGATTAAAGCCCGTTTGGCTTCAATAATTCCACATTTTGGTTCAAAGCTTGGGTCGGCAGTTTTCTTTTGAGGTATTCATCCTTCTTTGGTCGTTTTAATTCGATTGTGTGAATATGTGTGTTTGTTTTATTCATTGTTTCAATTCTCATCTAGCATGCTTCTAATTTTTCATAACAGTCGACCTGTCATCCTCCTTTGAGGCCTTTTATTTGGCCAATTCCCGCTGTTTTCAGTAGTTAAAACGAATCATAGGTTCAATGTGATTAAAGTCGTCAAGCAATTAATTCATATTTTTGATTAGTTCCTTGATCCCTGAATCTGCCTGATGCAATTCATTGGTGTAGGTTTAGTCACTGTTTGATTCAGATTAAAGGGGGTAATTGGTTGTAGTTAATAAGTTAATTGTTTAAATCACACACCCATACAAGGGCTAGTGGAACTGAGCACAGCAGGGCATCCCACTGAGGCTCACTGCCACCAGCATTGTTTAATGCTGAGTCCATACTTTGGACAGTAGGCAGTGGGGAATGCAGGGAATTTGATGGGTCTGGCAGAGTTGGGAGTGGGCAGGGTGATGGTAACCTTAGGGGCAGGTGTTCTGGAGGGACTTTTAGCTATAAATATAGCATCAAACTGAACCTATAGGGGATAGATATTGATAGAGATTCATACAGACACTTGAGAGCATCTGGGAGAGCAAAAACAGTACTTGGAGAGCATGCATACATACAGACCTCAGAGAGCACACTGAGAGAAACCTGGAGAGAAATATAGGCAAGCAAGAACACCTTGTGATACACAGATACAAAGATACAAAAGAGGCTACTGTTTCATTGGTCTGGGCAGTTTCGTGTGTTTCTATCTAGTGGTTGAGTATTTGGTCGCTGGTTTGTTGCTGTTGGTGTTCATTTGCTGCTGTTAGTCATTGTTGTTGTTGCTGTGTGTTGTTGCTCTTGGTCGATTGATATTGTTGGCTAGTCTGTGGTGTTGCTGCCTGGATTTTTTGAGGCTGTTGGTCAGCAGTGTTGTTGCCTTGGTCGTTTGGTTGCTGCACTGGCCTGGTTGTTGCTGTTGCTTCATTATTTGATTGTTGGTTGGTCTACAGTTGCTGCCTGGGTTGATTATTGTTGCTGGTTTTGAGTGTATGCTGCTGTGTTGGTGTTCATTTGCTACTGTTGGATGTTTTTGTTGCTGTTGGGTCTGTTTATTGCTACTTGGTTGTAACTGGTCTGTTGAGTGTTGTTGTTGATCGACCACTGTTTTGCCTCTTGTGGTCTGCTCTTGGGAACCTGGTTTGGCTGTCACTGTTCCATTGATTTGGATATTGTTTGTTGCTGCCTGGTTGTTTATTGCTGCCTGGGTTCAAGTTTTAGTCACTAATTCAGTAATTGATAAAGTTCGATTACTGTTGGTTGTTGGGTTGTAGCTGGTTCACTGGTTGTTATTGCTGTTGGTTTACTGTTGGTTGGTCTTTGATTGTTGCTCCTGTTACTGTTCTTGTTGTGGTTGCTGTATTGCCATTGCTCACTCTTCCTTGTTCTTCCGCATTCCAGGTACACACCTCTGTTATTGTAGTTCCTTGGTTCGAAAGAATGAAGTTTGAAGCTTATGCATAAAGTTTATTGAAACATGTAGTCGCTTAAAACTCTTATGTTTAAGTACATTCTGTTATTCTCCAATTAAGCTTGTACTGTTAGTTTTGGTTATGGAAAAGTGTAGCTAGGCCAAAAATACACTGTCGTTAGACCTTACGCTAAAAGCAAGATTAGCTAGGGAGTTGTTACTCAACGGAAGGACGTAATTAGATTAAAAGAGTCGGGGGTGCATTTCATGTGACCCGACCCCAATTTCGGGCAAGAGTAAATAAAGCATGTCATGAACCACAGGCGCATTTCATGCGATGTGGTTCGTCGCAAGTTTTAAGTAAGTTGGAATCAACTCTTAAGTAAGATACAGTGAGATGTAGTTCGCTTTAGATTTGAATCAAAGGTACGCCTCGCCCAATAGTTACACTAATCACATAGCCGTCATAAATGTACATATAAATACTTAGGTTTCGAGATGCGTCGTTTCTTAACGAATATCACGCCTTTCTCAACAAAGTGTAAATAAGTAGTCGCTCCGGGCACATATTTTAGTTTTACCTTTTAAATACGGGTGTGCATTTCATGTGACCCAAATCCAAACCCCGAAATGTTGAATAAGAATATGTTGAGGATCCGGGTGCATTTCATGTGACGTGATTCGAAAGCATATTTTTAAGCAACTTTCTCTTTCATGAATCACAACCAATAATAAAAGCGGTAAAGGGGTATTAACTTGCACTAAGTACATAATTGTAAAAAGCAGATAGATAAGCCAAACACGACAGTTGAGCGACCGTGCTAGGACCACGGAATTCGGGAATGCCTAATACCTTCTCCCGGGTTAATAGAATTCCTTATCCGGATTTCTGGTTCGCGGACCGTTAAATAGAGTCATTCTTTTCCTCGATTCGGGATTTAACCGGTGACTTGGGACACCATAAAATCTCCCAAGTGGCGACTCTGAAGTAATTAAAATAAATCCCATCTCGATTGTCCTTTAATTGGAAAAACTCTTTGCATCCTCGCGGGTGCGTAAAAAAGAGGTGTGACACTTAGTCTGAAACCCTTTGACTCGAGGGTATGTCTCCAAACTTACAACCTCTCGTTAACACCAACCCTCGACTCGTCTATTAAGACAATATCGTCAGCGAATAGTATACACTATGGCACGTTTTCTTGGATATGCCGAGTTAGAGCATCCATCACCAAAGAAAATAGGAGGGGGCTGAGCGCCGATCCTTGGTGAAGCCCCATTTCCACCGGGAAGTGGTCTGTGTCGCCACCCACCGTCCTAACCCTCATCTTAGTGCCATCATACATATCCTTGATCATCATAATGTAGGCCTCCGGCACGCTCTTCGCCTCCAGGCACCTCCATAACACTTCTCTTTGAACCTTGTCGTACGCCTTCTCCAAGTTGATAAATATCATGTGCAAATCCTCTTCTTGTCCCTAAACTTTTCCACCAATCTCTTGACAAGGTGGATAGTTTCTGTGGTGGAGCGGCTCGGCATGAAACCAAACTGGTTCACCGAGATTGACGTTATCGCCCTCACCCTCGCCTCAACCACCCGCTCTCATACTTTCATGGTGTGGCTTAGTAATTTGATGCCTCTATAGTTATTACAACACTGGATGTCACCTTTGTTCTTATACACATGCACAACTGTGCTTTACCTCCACTCCTCTGGCATCTTCTTGGACTTGAAGATTGCATTGAACAACCCGGACAACCATTCCACTCCTGCCCTACCCATGTATTTCCAAAACTCCACCAGAATTTCGTCTGGTCCGGTCGCTCGAACCCTACTCATCCTACGCAAAGCCTCCACGACCTCCTCTACCCTAATGCGCCTGCAGAACCCCAGATCCCTTTGGCGCTCTGAGTCCCTCAGCTCCCCTAACTCTATGTCTTGGTCCCCTTCCTCATCGAGCAGGTCTCGGAAGTATGCTTGCCACCTCTGCCTGACCTGAGCCTCCCCCATCAAAAATCTACCATCCTCGTCTTTGATGCACCTAACTCGGTCCAGGTCTCGCGCATTCTTCTCCCTCACTTTAGCCAACATAAAACAACTTCCTGTCCTCTCCTTTCTCTTCTAATTCCTCGTACATGCACCCAAACACTATTCTTTGCTTCTGTGACCGCCAACTTCGCCTCCCTCCTTGCCTCCTTATAACGGTCCATGTTCACTCCCCTTTCCTCCTTGCTCGAGCTCTCCGCAATCCGAGCAAATGCCGCCTTCTTCGCCTCCACTTTTCCTTGGACAGCCTCGTTCCACCACCAGTCACCTTGATGCCTGTCTGAATATCCCTTGGCTACTCCGAGCACATCTCACGCTGCCTCCCTCACCAGATCAGCCGTCACAATCCACATAATCCGCTTCCCCAGAACTTCTCCAGCACCTCCATCAGCTAACCTCCTTTCCAACTCTAGGGCATTCTCCTTAGTTAAGGCTCCCCACCTAATTCTCGGCCGGCCCCGAGCACCCCTCCCCAGACCTTCTACTCAGTAGGATTTTCGCAAATTTTCACTAAAATTAGCGAGCCAAAAACAACATTTATAAAGCTCTTTGTGTATCTCTTTGCTAGAATTGTTTTCCTTTTTCAGATTGTACGTTTTTGTTAGTTTATCTCTTTGCTAGAATTGTATTCCCTTTTCAGATTTTTCTCTTTCAATCATCGTTAGTCTATCTCTATATCCTCGAAATTCGCACCTTTTAAACTACAGTTTTCTTTTCCTATTTGCGCATCTCTTTATTTAAGAGTTTTCTTTTTCTTTGTAATTTGGTTTACAGGGGTTTGACTATAGAAGCTTTTTGATAAAAGAATTTGAAGCAGCGCCTTTACATCAACAATGATCACCTTTTACACGCACCTGTAATATTCCGTTGCTTATTTTCATTTATTATTATCTTTATATATGTTTTATTACGTTTTGGTGAGTAATTCCGGTAATGATTAGCGAGGATTTCATTAAAGTTGCAGTCTTTTTTTATCCCTTATGTTTTTATAATATCTTGGTTTTATTTTTAGGTTAAGACCTAGTTTTGTTAAACAATGAGTAAACTTTGTTTATTGTTTTAGTCTTAATTCTTGTCTTTTGAACTATGTAACATGGATTCTTCATAATTGGATATGGCTCTTGAGAATAGTTTTGTAAGATATAACTCAACATGTTTTACCCATTCAAATGCTGATATTATTTTCCTGCGTGCTCACTTAATGTACTTGAATGGTATAACCACAAAGTAGAATTGGTTTTCAGAAATCTTCTTTTAGTCATAAATTTATAAAAGCATCAGTATGTCCTATCTACTTGAAATTTTATTTCTTCTAATTGCCTAGAGTATTTGAATTGTATAACTAGCCACAAAGTAAATTTGTTTTTAGGACATCTTCTTTTAGTCACATGCTAAATCAGTTGTTTTCTGCTTGAAATTTTATGTCTTCAAGTTGCCCGCAGTGGTGGATGTGTCGTTCTTGTTCTGGATTTATTATGCTAAGATCATATATATGCAGATCAATTCTGTGGCAAGATTTTACATAACTGGATACCGAAGACGCTTATGGGTTTGTATAAATGTATCATCCAGTAAAACAAGACGAAAAATCAACCATTCATTAGTGAAGTTTTATCTTTTTTTGCTTTCTTCAATTCAGAGATTGTTATAATGGTATTGTGGAAAGTAAAATTGTACAGTTTTTGACCTTTTCTATATTTGTTCCTCCGTTATCACGAGTATAGAAGTTTAAGCCAACTGACCAGGCGACCATGTTCTTTCTTGGACCAAAGACACATGAATCAGATCGTCCTAGTTTGTGCCTATTGATATTGTCTTCATAGTTGCTAATGTATTTGCTTGACGCAGATATCAGTGGAAACTATTATGATGAAACTTATTTTGTGTCTAGTCTTAATTTTTTTTTGTCCTACGGTTTAAACAGGTAGGATTGAATGGTCTAATGGAGTCTAAGGGTGGGAAGAAGAAGTCTATCAGTAGTAAATCCCTATTCAATGAAGCTCCACTTGGTTACTCTATTGAGGACGTTCGACCACACGGTGGAATCATGAAATTCAGATCTGCTGCTTACTCCAGTGTGAGTTTACCTCCGACTTTTCGCATTCTAAAGTTGTTTTTGAATCCCCTGCAGCGAATATGTGCTAACTGTTTGCTCCGTTCCATTGTTCTCACATGCAGCGCGTGCGCCAGCCGTCCTGAGATTTCTGTTGCTGTGCTAATAACTGTAGTCCTAGTTTAGATTTTTAGTCATCTCTACTTTTTCTTGATCCAATCCTAGAGTTTAAGCACTCTGTTCTTTCTAGGCAAGGTGGCCTTGACAGTGTCTGCTATTGGATTTGAAGGTTACGAGAAACGACTTGAAATTTCCTTCTGAGTTAGGAATCGTTAATAGCTCAAATCAGCGGTTGTGGTCTCTGTCTAAAGACCAGTTGGATGAAATTCTAACACCAACTGAATGCACCTTTGTGTCATCTTTGGCAAATGATGAAGTGGATTCCTATGTCCTTTCGGAGTGTAGCCTCTTTGTTACCCTTACAAAATCATAATCAAAACTTGTGGCACTACCAAACTACTGTTGTCAATCCCACCTATCCTGAAGTTAGCTGAAATCCGTGAAGTATACTCGTGGAAGTTGTATCTTTCCTGGGGCTCGGTCATATCCACATCGGCATTTTTCAGAAGAAGTAGCTGTTCTTGACGCCTATTTTGGTAAACTTGGTTCAGGCAGCAAAGCCTATGTGATGGGTGATATCGATAAACAGCAGAATTGGCATGTATGTTCAGCTTCAGCTGCATCTGCAGATTACTCCAAACCTGTTTATACATTGGAGATGTTCATGGTTGTTTACCCTAAAAACGGATTAGGACATGTGATTTTACTTGTCACAAACTGGGAAAAGATACAACTTGATATTGAAATTAACTGCAAATAGAAATAAAGCAAACCAAAGGAAATGTATAACTTTGATCCTCGAGTTAGGCCGCCTTCGCATCAAATAAGTATTTCATTGGGAAATATGAACAAAGTAACAGAATATTGAGAGCTTAAGAGAAAGGTAGTATCTTGCTTTGTATTGTGTGAATAATGCCGCCCTTTACAAATGATCAGACCCCCTTTATACATTAGGGGAATCTTCCTCTTGGTACAATTCTAAATATAGTAAGAAGTCCCATGATTGGCAAATTCTCGATGCATGCCAGGATTTGCGCCATGATCCTCGCCCGATTGCAAATATTTCATCATTCCGTTATTCGACCCAGTAAGCTTCCCTCGATCCCCTTCTTATTTGGTATCGATCTTGGCCGATCTCAATCTTGATCGATCTCGGTTATAGTTGGTCTCGACCCTATTCGGTCTTAGGGTCTCGAGCTCGACAATCTATCTTTACACCATGGTCTGATACAGTATGGGATTAAACCTGCCACGTTCAAGTGCAAGCCCGGTTTTGACAGTATACAATTGCTAATTTGGATAACAAGAAGGCATCAGTATTTTTCAAGACTCAATGAAGCTCTGCTCTTATGATACTGAAGTTTCTGGCATTAGAAAGATTCTTCCAGATTCAAATATATTAGATATGTGATTTTGAGTTGGACCCCTATTGGTACTCGATTAATGCTATAGGGGGATGCAGTTTCAGAGTTTCTACTATACACGTGACACCGGAAGATGGATTCAGTTATGCAAGTGCTTGGTGAAGGAGGATGAGTCACGTATTTCAAGTTCAGTAGCAGTGATTCTTGGATCGAGAATGAAGATGAGGAAATGGAGAAAATATAATACCAATGAATGATAATTTAGTCTCTTTTCCTTTTAAATAATGCTAACACTATCTCATAGTGAGCTGGGCTGGTAATAAGTTTACCCTGTGGCTTTATAAAGTCTTGTATATCAAGACAATATTGACATTAAATTCTTTTCATGGTATTGAAAATTGTCCATTATTCCTATATTCTGTTCGTTGTATTTATCTCACATTTAACAAGAACAAGCATAAACTTTCAGCAAATAATAATGATATTTTAAAACTTTACCCAAAAAAGTAGATAGACTATTGAAATTTCTTATGTTTGGGCAAGTAAGATGTCAATGTTGAATAAAATCAATTGAAAGGAAAATTATTCACCTTTACTTAGTTACACGTCAAATCTACAATAATAATCATTCGCAAAAGTTCTTATGTTCCGCAGTAATTGTCTAAACGAGATGGACTAACTAGTTAAAGTGATTAATGTTAATTGAGATAAATTAAAATGTGATATGAAATGAAGGAAAGGGGATATTACTAAAAGATCAAAAATCTTTTTTTTATACCTCTTTCCTTTAATTTCTACTATCACCATAATTCTTACCTCAATTTTGGATCGTTTATATCAAAATGTTATATTTATATTCCTTTGTTCTTAGGTAATTAATTCCCACTGTTTTGAGATTTATGAATGGGAACTTAAAAGCTATGAGTCTAACACGCTAAGCATTCATGGGCCCAACTCTTATATCTGGATTCTCTCATTCATTGTTGAAAATATTAATATCTCACGCCAACACTAGAAATATAAGTGGTCATAATTGAATTGAACGAGCTCATGAATCAAAAAAATTACTTAATACACATACTTCTCGAAGTTAAAGATTTTTAAGGTGTGTATCCATCGGGGCATCAACCAAAAGATGAAAGCTAGCTATACATGATGTCCGCATCGGTAGTACACGTATTCTTGTTCCATATACTATTCCACATAAAATAATATTGGTGTTATTTAGTACTAATGTGGGTGGCTCTAAGGTAACGTCAATAAAGCTTTTGCTTTAGGTCCGAAGAGTCAAAAGCCCCCCCCCCCCCCCAACCCCGACCGAAAACCTTTTTTATTAGTTAAAATTATATATATTATTAAGAATTTTTTTAAGTTAACAAAACATTAACATTTTGTTTCAATACACTACATTTGTTCTAGTAATAAAATATTTTATTAGTAGATATGAATATTTGAACAATTTAACTCAAACTTCTAAAATATTAGATAATGTTATATTGTGAATATTTAAAAGAAAACTTAAAACCTCGAAGAAAAATTGTTAAGACCAGACATTATTAGATAATGTCTATTTATCCCCGCCACTAGTACTACAATCAATACAGGGTTAGATATGTGATGATTATTTTTTTCTTATATGGTCAACCAAACACTGTATTATTTTACGCGATTAATTGCTCGAATACACAACCAAGCGACCCCAAATGATAAGTTGATCCTAGCCAACCTTGACCCTAATCTTAGGCTTGCTAAAAATGATAAGTTACAAAACAAGTCAAAATTGAAGCAGAATCTGAAGGAATAACTGCTCAGGTCTCTCTTTCTGTTGGTCTCTCTCTCTCTCGCAACACAAAGAAACAACCAATGTTTTCCAACTTCCTCCTAGTCTTGAGGGCCGCTGCATCACTATCAAATTTGGCCAAACTTAATTTCAACCTATTGTACAGATCTACAGGTGTCACGCACCGGATGGGTTTCGCGAGCTATAAATACATACAATATTGTCTAAAGCAACAAAATATCCACTCACCTCCAATAAATTACAAACTACTTAAAAGTTTCCGTTTAATTTGTTCTCTATTTCAAAAGCAAATCATACATGGATAATTCTCAGAGCATGGGTTACCAAGCTGGCCAGGCTAAGGGCCAAGCTCAGGTCAGAATTTTACACTGTTGGTATATATAAATTTCACTCTTTGCTTTTCCGTTTCAACTTCTAATGTAGGTGTAAAATTGTTACATATGCATGTATGTATCAGGAAAAGGGTAATCAGATGATGGAAAAAGCTGGCAACGCTGCACAGTCTGCCAAGGAAACAATGCAAGAGGTTAATTAATCTGTTGTTTTACACATTAAATCAAGTTGAACTCTCACATCTCTCTAATGTACTAATTGACTCGTTCAGAGATTTAACTTATATACACACACATCGTATAATCTGTATGTTTTGATGTTACTTATAGGCGGGACAGCAAATGAAGGCCACAGCACAAGGGGCAGCTGATGCAGTTAAAAATGCTACTGGCATGAACAATTAAAACCACGCATCTCACATCGCGGACATCTTTGTTTAACCTTTAGGCTGCCAGCTACCTTTTTTTTTTTTAAATTCAGAAACGGGGGAAGAATCAGTTACTTAGGTTTGAGTATTATTAAGGTGTTTTATGTTTCCGATTTGAAGAAGAGGAGGAAGCTGTGTCAGTGCAATAATGTCATGAACTGCTACCTTCTTTGGTTTTATAATCTAATAATAACGTTTGATTGATCTCCTTAATTAATTTCCCAGGTTGATATACCGCAGTTACAGTCCATGGGACTTCCTATAATGAGAACAAAAGGAATAATTATATGAAATTTAACATGGCTTTGAAGTTATTTGAGGTCTTCAAAATAAGAACAAATACACATGTTTGATAAGCGACTGGATACACGTGCGGATCCAGGATTTATATTTTATGAGATCAACTTTTATGATTTTAGCACTGAACCATTATATTTTTAAAGTTATGGGTTCATATCAACTATTTTTATAATTTTAACGGATTTTTACATATAGTGCGTAAAAAATTATAGGTTCAATTGAACCCGTCATCAACGTACGCCCCTGACTTGACTGGATAATGTAATTCAAATATACGTTTTTAGGACTAGGAGAAATGTTAACTGTTTTTTCTTTTTTCAAATAGTCTATAATGAGCACAAAAGAATCAGGACATCATTAAAAATAAAGAATTGAACCAGAGGACTATTGCTGGCTTCTTTACCAGCAAAGTCTCTGCAGTATGATATCTTCGTTATAATGTCTGGTTGTTTAATAGACACTACTCATCATTGCGATGCTTAAACGATAGAAGTGAGGCACATCTACTTAGAAACCAAATGATGATTGTTATTGAAACACAACTCAGTGCTTGTGTTCGATCTGGAAAATTAAATAATATTCCCTATGCAATAAATTATACATTAAGAAATGGAAACTCAGAACATGACTAAGCACAGATGATATATGATAAGTTTAGGATGTATATATATATGGAGAAGTGTGGGGACTAATCTACACTTCTTTAATTGATAGTCGACTAAATGACAAAATCAAAGAAATGTATGTATAATAAACAAGCAATATCACATCTTATTAATTGGAAAATAACTTCTTCATGAGTCCCAATGGACGGAAATTCATAGCGCTGACCACCTATAGCAAGTCCTTTTGGAGTGTGAACTCCATCTTTGAGCAATTACTTGTTCGTTCTACCACCATCAATCTTAAGATATTGTCCATGGTACTCCTTGTACTTGCGTTTACTATCCATAAAGTGACGATGAAATTTCATATTGAAATTTTTTCCAGATTTAGTGTAAAGATTTACAAAAGTGAAGAGTATAAATAAGCAAATGAGGAATTAAGATGTTGCATGCATAAGCAAGTATGCGTGGTCGATAAGTAATAGCAAATGGATAGATTATTCTTCCCACGAAGACTTGCGATTAACTATCAATTAAATTAAGCAAAATAACTAATCTATTCAAGTGATTTTCAAAAGTGTGGTTGTTTAACTAAAACTAATCTACAGTAGTAAACTATGAGTCAGCTAACAAATCCTGTTTGGTCTTCCACTCAAATTATTTAATTAATTTAATTGGTTTATATTG
>JASVEL010009409.1:55000-220065 GCA_032618575.1 Nicotiana noctiflora
TCCATAGATTTTAGAAACAATGGTTGGAAGAACACAAATTTTGAATTTGCAAGTGCTTTCAAAATATGTACAATATAGGCTAGGTGAGGTAAAACTTAAAAATATAGGCCATTTTTTGTTATTGTATGAAGTCATGTGTATTTTCTCGTAATTTTTTCACGTAATGACCCTTTTTTCCGTCAAAACTATTTTTCTCCAATGAAAAATTTTATGGCATTCAGTGTCCCAAAGAAAACAATAGGCAAAATACCTTAGTACCCCCCAAACTATTTGAGAATTATTACTTTCATCCCTAAACTATCTCTGGTTCGAATTACCCCTCAACTTGGCCTTTTGAGAATAATTACCCCCTAAATGCTTATGTGGCAAAAAGTGTGGGTACACTCACCTGCCATGTGGATTTTTCTGTCCATGTGGCATTTTCGTGAATTTTTTTTCTTTTTAAGAATATTATTTTTTAGATAATTTTTTTAAATACAATTTATAATAAAAGTTGGATAGAACGACATTAGTTATGCTAAATATTTTTATTTGTACAAAAATAATAAAATTTTAGTTAATCTTTTTTTGACTATTACTTGAAAATAAAAATTTATACAATTGAAATAAATAGTCAAGGCATCTAAAAAGTTATAAAAAATACATAGTTGAAATAAATAATCATTGAATCAAAGAAGAAATAAAAAGAGTGTACAATTGCACTTGTAATTTCTTGTAATTGTATACTCTTTTTATTTATTCTTTTGCAATGCAATGACTATTTATTTCAACTGTGTATTTTTACTTTTTTTAGGTAAAATCCGTAAAACAAAATTGGAGCACTGTAATTTGGAGATATATAAAAAATTATAGCCAAAATAATTAATTTCAAACTATATTTTATAAATTTTTAGATGCATTGACTATTTATTTTAATTGTATAAATCTTTATTTTCAGGTCAAATTCAAAAAAAGATTAACTAAAATTTTATTGTTTTTGAACAAATAAAAATATTTAGCCTAACTAATGTCGTTCTATCCAAATTTTATTATAAATTGTATTCGAAGAAGATTATTTAAAAAATAATATTCTTAAAAAGATAAAAATTCTTTTTTATATTTCACGAAAATGCCACATGGACAGAAAAATTCACATGGCAGGTGAGTGTACCCATATTTTTTGCCACATAAGCATTTAGGGGGTAATTATTCTCAAAAGGCCAAGTTAAGAAGGTAATTCGAACCAGAAATAATTTAAGGAGAAAAGTAATAATTTTCAAATAGTTTAGGAACATCATGTTCTCTCCTTTTGTATTAGCTAGTGTCTGAGTGGCAAACACTTTGTGCCAATACTATTTTCCTCCTGTCGTGCAATATAATCATGTTATGAATAAAGCGTCCCTTCCTTCCATAAAATATATGGTTTTAAAAAAACAAAATAGTGAACAACAGTAGCAGCTAGCAATGAAAAGATACTAAATAAAATCATGCCCCTCAAAACTTTATCTACCTTTTGAAAAGCGATAACAAAAAGGGAGAATCACCACTATTATAACTTAATTTCCTGGAAGCATCATAACTTAATAAACAAAATCGACATTTTGGAGCCTAGTGCCATTTTAGCAATTTTTTTCATTTATAGGTCACACTGCTGCACTACCTCTATAAAACCCAACACAATTCAAGATTTTTTATTTCAGCTATAACACAGTTTCAACATATATATGTAGAGAGAGAGCTGAGAAAATTACCTAATCATGAGGGCTATAGCCAGAAACTCAACCTCCATCTCCAATGGTAGTACTATGGGCTCAAATGGTAGTACTTCATCGTTGCACTGGAAATCTCCACTTCCTTACCTTTTTGGAAGTTTAGCAGTAACATTAACACTCATTGCCGTGGCACTTCTCTTCCTCGTTTGTTCCTATCGTAAACGGTCGTCTTCTACGGCAACTGATGACGAGGAGAAATCTGCATATTCTGATCACAAAACAAGTGCAGGTGTGGAGATGACTCCAAAGATCGTCGTTATCATGGCTGGTGACCAGAAACCCACCCACCTCGCTATTCCCCTTTCTTCATCTTCTTCTCAACTCTACGTGACAAATGAACGGGCCGGTTGAATCAAAATTTGTCGGGTAAAAATAGATTAATTTAGCGAATTCTGATTCAACCTAGCTAGTTAAAGTTCACTGTGATCAAAATGTGTCAAATAACTATGGATAACTCAATTGGTCCAACGTGACTCAATTTTCCTTCCTTTTCTTATTTTGGTTGTGCCTCTAATCGGATCCATTAACTTGGTTCCGTCAAAATTTTGCTACCTATTATATTTGTCTCCTAGTAGAAGCTTAATTGGGATTCTTTTTTGTATTTGTACGGGAAATGTAAAATAATTTTGAGAAATAGTGCTAAGTGTTCCAATGTTGAGTTTTTTGCGAATTCTTCACTTGGTTGGAATTTCATTTTGTATCACTATTTATACTTTGTTCCCACGGCCTTCTTCTCAGGAGGTAAATCAACAATCTCCCATATCTCAAATCTTCTCAGCGTAAAAAATCTTTACTAGTATTGCCGGAGTTTTATGCTTGTCTCTGGACCCGCTCATGTCGTCTTCTTTTTCATTTTCGGTCTCTTTCGGTGGTAATTCGTCTCGTGGATAATCTAAATAACTGCTTGCAGCCTTTATTGGGAGATACCAACAGTGGGAGACTGGGAGTGGGTTGTAGTTTTTTCCGTTTCTGTTGGGAGAGGGTCATATGAAGTTAGCTTGAGCCAAATCTATAATTTAATTTTATGATTCTTACAACAATCTTAAGTTAATATATATATATATATATATATATATATATATATATATATATATATTGAATTAACTATATGAATTTCAAACTAAATATTCTTATACTTTTAATGAATATTTGGGCTACATTGGTGTTTTGTTCGATTTTTCTTGCACTGTTATCGATATTTTAGACATTTGAGTTAAATGATTTTTACCTTTTTCTGTTTAATAAATGGGGTTATTGTTTCAAATGGTTGGGCTTGCGTAGTAATGTGTTGGGCGCCATCAAGGTCGGATTGGGGTCATGAAACAAAAATTGTAAAAATTGAATTTTTTTTCTAGTTTTTAACAATATATTTTTTGTTTTTTAAAAACAGAAAAAAAATATTTAAAACAAAATACTTTTGTTTTAGAAAAATATTTTTTTCATTTTTTTTAAGATCTTCTTTTTGTAAAAACTGAAAAACTAAATTTGTATAAACTGAATTTTTTTTGTAAAAACAGAAAAAAATATTTTTGTTTTTTGAAAAATATTTTTTTTTCAGTTTTTTAAAAGAATCTTATATTGTAAAAACTGAAAAAATAGAATTTGTAAAAATAGAATTTTTTTTTAACAAAATATTTTTGTTTATTAAAAATTAATTTTTTTAAAAAAATAAGAAAAAAATGAAAATAGGGGTCGTTTCTGGGTTTTTTAAAAACGGATCGGGTAAATAAAGGAAATGATTTGTTTTAATCTGGTGTTGTCACGTGGCACTCCATTCAAAATAGAGGTATTTTGTTTCAAAGTATGACAATATGGGTATAGATAACCCAATAATATGACAGTAGAGATATAAATAGCCTAATAGTGTAACGAGGGGTACAATTAAATAATATTTGGAAGTAAAAGGGTATATTTAGCCCTTTTCTGCATATTAAAATTACTTTTATTAGAAATTTAAAACTTGGCTCAAGTATACAAACTATAAGAGCTTATAATTATGTAAGAAGAAAACAAGAAACTTAAAGTTAAACTTTTAAATATATTATTACTTTTTGAATAGACTAAAGCATATATGATTTAAGTTACATAGACTGATTTTGTAATAATTTTTTATTGTTATTAGTAAGTATTAACCTATACTATTAGATAGGTTATCATTTTTACCAAAAAGTAATTAGTATAATACTTTGTATCTATATTTACTTAATAGGGCCTGAACATAAATATTTTTTAAGAGATTTTACCTTCTATAGCAAATTATTACACTTTTTTTATTATAAATTAAATTAATTTCAAAATATTATTATTTATTGTTATTTTTTTTATTTTATAGCAAAATAGATTTATTTATACTTATCATTGAGGCATAAATTACGCCAATTATGTCCTTTCTCTCTCTATCAGCATGATTCTCACTACTCTCTTCTCCCTCAAATTAGCAGAATCGTCGACGTCATCATCGTGGTTGTTGTCAGAATCGTCAGCGTCATCATCCACTATTGACTCATCCTCTTAGGCAAACAAATCTTCTCATGGCTACACTGGAGACGATTTGAGGGCCGAATTTTTGTTCGTCTCCTTTGATAGTTTTTAATACAATGTATATATACAGTATTTTACTTGATCAAAAAACGTCTTCTCCATTAAATTTTCTTCTATTCATTACTATTTAGTCATGCAAAACAATACCTATACATTGTATTCTGTACAAATACACTCAAATCTATTATATTTTTGTATAAATATATTATTCTTTAAATGTATTTATGTATTTTGAAGGTCTATATTTTTTTAATATAGCGAATATCATAGTATTATGTGATTTTTTGTTGTTTGAATATAGTCGAATTGAATACGGTGAATTTGAATAAAATTCAATATTTTGTGTTCCGTTATTAAACACTCATAATCACTATTGTTTAAGCGGTTTACCTTTTTGCATTTATAAATACATTCACACGAATACATTGAATACGGAATTAAACAGCTGTAATCGTAATATTAGGCTATATAGATGATATTATCATGCTTTATTGTTGTCTTATAGTCAAATTGCCAACAAAATGCTCTAAATGGTGTTCTTTAATTTCGTAGGGATTATTCTAAGTGAGGAAGCACCTCAGAGTATTTTGGAGGCAATAATATAAAAAAATGCCATATGAAGAAGTACCCGAGCACAAAGAAGCAAGAAAATGGGCTGAACAAATTCCACCGCGACCGCGGTAGAACTGCGACGGATCAAATCATTACGGCGGAATACTCAACGCTTACCGCGGTTGAGCCACGGACTTTCTGCGACCACGGTGCACTATTCAATCACCAGAAAATTTGGAGACCAAAGTGTAAATTCAGGAAAACTTGTGTCAAACCCTTATAAGCTTTAAAATTCGCCCAAGATTGTGTTGAGCTTGTTTTAGACTACTTTGGAGGCAAGAACAAATGCGAGAAGAATAGCGAAAACATTAGAGTTCTTCTATCCTCCCTTTATTATTTTCAATTGCCCACTATGAACAATTTAGTAATTTTATTTTGTTTTATCACGAGTCGCTAATTTCCTAGTCTAGGGTTTTGATGAAACCTATTGATGATGAACTTTTTGTTATGTTAATATAGTTTGACAGTTTAATCTCTGTTTGTTCAACTACGTGCTTGTTGTAGTTAACTGACAAGATCCTCAATTAGATGTGTCTATTTAGTGTGCATAACTCGAAAGAGAGTGCATATTTAGGTCAATTGCTGAACAATACCACTCCCAAAGTATATGGGGGATCAATAACTGCGGGTTTAAAAGGGATATTAGGAAACGAAGCCTTGGGTGCAATCTAAAGTGAGCAGTAATAAATAAAGTCGACTAGGATAACTTAGGAGAGAGCGGCTAGTTAATTATCGTGATTATTCGAGAGAGATTTACGGTAATAATAGTGCTCATGATTGATAGAGATTATTAGGCAATTCTATGTGACACATAACCTGAAGAGATTCCATTAACAGGGAAAATCATAACATTAGATCTTTCTCATAATTGTTTACAACTTAATCATAGTTAGCTTACAGTTGTTTGTTTACATTCATTCTTAGTTAGTAAAAACATATTCAACTGTTATTCACAACGTTTGGGAAGGTGATTCGTGGAATTTAGTAAGTCTAACGAGAGTAATTGATAGGTTAATTCCTTATGGGTTTGACTCTTGGCTAAATACTTAGATTATATTTGTAACGCCCGCATGTCCTTTATAAGACATAGTTGGGCATGATCAAATCCCTATTTTCACCTCACTGTATTTATAAATACAGCCGCGCGAATACATGGAATGCATCATAGTAGCAGTAAAATTTATGCAGGATTGACTTTGTGAGTTAATTAGGAGTGATACACAATAATTGAACCTCTTTTCGTTATTAAACAAGCTGGACTCCCCCATTTTTAGGTGAATTATGTTACTGTATTCATGAATATAGTAGCACGAATATAGTGAATACAATTACATGACAACTAAATAGTACTCCCTCCGGTCCAAAATAAGTGATTTTTGGCCTTTTTTTTTGTGGTTCAAAATAAGTAATTTTTTCGGATTTCAAGAATGACTTAATGATGTTTTTCCTACATTGTCCTTGGAGTAAATAGTATTGGAATATGTGTTAGGAGTGTTTATGTGAGATAGTAAGGTTAAAATGGTCAATTCTATTGCTAATTAATGCTTAAAAGTGACTTTTTTAATATATGTGAAAACATCCAAAAAAATCAGGGGCGGATCTACCTTATGAGGTAGGGGTGCCACGCCACCCGCTCGCTTCCGCAAAAGTTTAAGTATGTGAGTAAGATAGCTGTGAGAAAATGATTATATAGTTGAGTGGCACCCAGAAATCACAAAATAGTCTCGGGTGCCACTGGTTTAGTGTCCACTCCAGAAGCTTTAGTGGCCTTATGGATGCGAGTTCGAATCCTACTATGGCACCTTCATTATTTTTACCTTTTATTCTACCTATTAAAATTGCTTTATTCTTAGTTTATTTAGCTATTGGGCCCACCTCTTCTTCCTTTTTGTCCTTCGCTTTCTTGTCCTCCCTTTCTTCCTTTTTATTTGCTATCTATCTTTTTGAATTGATTTTAGTATTAGCATATAATGATTCTCTTTTTTATAACATAATATAATTTTATATATTGGAGTATAATTTGTATCATATTTCCTATTGACCTTTTGAAAAAACACTAAATAACTTGATTAATAGTCGTTTGAGTTGACTATAATAGGTTAAATGTTGGAAGGTAATTCGACAATTAACATGAAAAACTTAACCCAAGAATGATAAAGGTAAATTATTCTAGTCAAACAAAGAATATGTAGTATTCAACTAGTCTTTAAGTAATTTTTCTAATTTGAGGCCCTCTTTCATGATTTTTTTTTTGCAATTTTAAATATATATTTAAATTAAGTATAAAAATACTGAACCTAAATCGAACTTATTAGATTTGTCAAAAAAAACCTATTCCAATTAATCCTAAATCATTTTTATTCGGTCTCTGTAGCCAGTTATAAGTATTATTTAGGGGCACACACATAAATTTTTAATAAGTGGTATCAATATTTGAAGAAGTGAACAAATAAATAATTACTTTAACAACAAACAACGTTAAATTTTGTATTCATATCCAATATTCTTTTATTTTATTTATTATTTATATATACATAACAACAACAATAACAACAACCCAAGTATAATCCTACAAGGTAGGGTCTGGAGAGGGTAATACGTGTGAGCACGTGATTTTTGCCTCGCACGAATTACTCCCAAAATATCAAAAATAAAAGAGTTTTTGTTTGTTTACGATGATTGGGGATCACATGTTCTTTTTCTCATCGCTTGCGTTTGGGGGTCCGTGTCTGTTTGCTTAAGTTAACAATCTAAATACATATACCAAATGTGTCGCATTTATATTTACAGGGTTAGTTCCGTACTTAGAAATAATTAAGTTTTATTTGGCGAAGAATGAAAAGTCATAAAAAGGGGGGGGGGGTATTTTTCCGTAATTCTTGTCATTTAAATGTACAATTTGGTAGTTAATTGTGTTAATTGTCACCAAAAATTAATTATAGGTGCTACAAGTCGATTTGTTTATATATATATATATATATATATATATATATATATATATATAAATATATGTATATATAGATATATGTATATGTAATACAACTTGGAGTGTGGTAAGGAGATCAGATTTGGGCCACAACTTAGCCCAAAAAGCCAGGCCCAAGCGAATCACCTCTGGTCCAGACCAACCCGTCTCCAGATAAGACTAAAACGACGTCGTTTCTGTTTCTAATAAAGAGATCCAAGCCGTCGATCGGCATTGATCGGACGGATCACATTTAATTGCCCCATTCTGTTGATCCTGGCCGTTGGATTCTCATCATCCAACGGCCAAGATTAAAACATTAATTTTAATTACCCAGAAAACCCCCCCAAACCCCTTAACCCATTTTCATTCCTCAGACCCCCCCATCCCCCCTCGTCTCTCTCTCTCTCAACCTCGTCTCCTTCACAAACAACAAACCCTAGCGCCGCCTCCTCTCCCTTCGCCTGAAAACCCGGCGGCAACAACGCCGCCGGTCACCAAAATAACACCCTAAATACATCAAACCCCCCTCAACACAAATCCACACTCCATTAACCTCAAATCATCCCAGAACTCTTCGAATCTCAGACCGAAGAATCAACCCCAAAACCTTATGTCACCCAATCCACCCCGAAATCACACCCCGTAACTACCTCAACCCCTTTTTCCAGGAATCGTGTTTGTTTGCCCTCAAATGGTTCTGAAAAGTCTCGAATCCAGGATTTTTAAAGCCAAACATGGTACTATCTCAGGACTTGAGGTCAAATTGACCCTAGTTGAGTGTTCTTGTTCAAGAAGAACCAGAACACCCGACTAGGGTCCGTATTGGCCCCAAGTCCAAAAGACCTTGAAGGTTCGAGCCCCGACCTCGAGATGACAGGTTTTCGTTTTCTTCTTTGCTTCTCTTTCTCACTTGTTTCGTTCATTAGATTCATCCTCTACCCTTTTCTTATTTTTGTTAGAATCAAACATTCTCGTGTGTACTCTGGATTTTATTCTTTCTTTTATTTCGTTTGAATGATTCCAATTAACCAGTAGCAGTAAGTTATGTATGAAACTATGGCTATTCTCATGTATGAAACGGTTGTATGTCTTGTCAAATTACTATTGGTTCCAAGTGTTTCACTGATGTCGTGACTTCGAATGTGAATTCAGTGTTGTATTTCAACGTATTTACAATGTTCCTTATTCGTATCTAGGTCTAATATGGAACTGTGCTAGTCTATTCCCTGAATCGTTATATCCTGCATCTTGTTGTAATGCTGTCCGACCTAGTTTGAATTCGATTGTTGATTGAGTTTGCTGAGTTAAACAATAATGTTTGGGGTCTGATATGGATTGAACTGGAGTTCACATTCAGCCTGAGTTTATTTAGTTGTTAGGGTTCCCCCATAAGAGAATTGGTTATAGCTGATAGTTTTGGGCCAGATTCAAGAGGCTAAGGTAGGATAATAATTGCAGAGACTTTAGGTTTAATTTGGGAATTAAAAAACATTGGAGAATTGTTTAATTAGAGTGCTCTGTTTGGCTATGCATTAAAGTACAATTAAAACATGGTAGTGAGATACAAGACATAGTGGAAGGGGAGATAATTAAAAGAAGACCCATGCTTGATTGAATTAAAAAAGAGTTAAACACACACTAATGGGGGACAACAGAGAATAGCATGGGAATTTTAATTAAGAATTGAAAGGGATGGGCAGGGGTTTAGCTTAGTATTTCTGCACCACTAGGAGTTAAAATTTGAAAGATATATAGATAGAGGGGCGGGCAATGAGGAGAAAAAAACTTTTGAAAATCCAGACAAAGAAAAATTAACTAGTCTTGGACCTGGACAAAAGCGAACTTCAGAGAGATTGTAAAAGATACAGGCTGGGTTTTTACACAAAGGGTTTAGCTAGTTGAAGAGGGGCTCTGTATCACCTTTCTAAGAACAGAGCAGGATTTGTTTCTGTTGTTTATTTTGGTTCCTGATTCACTGTGCATTCAGCCAGTGTTTATTTTGTTGTTGTTGGGTTTCAAGTTGTTTTGGGGGTTACTAGTTGTTTACCTACACTGTTCTCATCAAGTATCCTAGGTGTCTGCTTGGGTTTTGAATCTGTTTGTTGGGTTTTCTACTACTGCTGATTGTTGTGTCACTGCTGCTGTAGTTGCTACTGCCATACTGACTTTTCCCTCATCTTGCTTCCCTATACCAGGTACCTCTTTGATTTCTTATGAACTCCGAAGGATCATGCAACTCTGGTTTGAAGAATAAATGACATAGTATTAACGGTCGTTTGAATTTATGATACCTCTATTCTTGGTGTAATTTTAAAGCAGTCGAACATTTGAAGTTTGTATAAATTGAATTGTTAAAGTTTGAGTTATCTGAATTTGTTCCATCATTTTAGGATTAGGGTAGCTTAATGCCAGCATATATGTAATTAGACTGGGAATGTGTAAATGGACTAGAGTTATCTTGAATTAGCTGAGTTGTTAACGGTTAGGCCTCGAATATATGCGAGTTTCTTTTTTTTAATTTTGAGTATTAGTTGCAACTAGTCTCGCGTTAGGTTAATAGAATAATGGTGATTACGGATCATGAAATATAGTGTAGTTAACGCATTTCCAGTTAGACGTAAAAAAAAAATAGTTTCAAATAGTTTACAGGTTCAAATAATTCAAATGGAAATTAAATGTTAGTTCAATGTATATAGTTCTGAATTCCCGAGGTCGCTTGAATAAATAACATCATCTTAAATAGCAACTCGAATAATAGTAGTAATTAATATTAAGGATGAACGTTAGCATGAAGTTCAGAAATGGCTTTTGTATTACACGTAGTTGACTTCAACGGTTCAATTTATCTAATACTGGTAGTTTAAGTTAACTAAAGAATGGTTAGTTGCTCTAATATTATTATCAAATTCGCATGCTATTTATAATTTTAGTTTTAGTATTATTCGCTCGTAGAATAAGGCATAAAACAATCTCCCTTATGCAAGCTCGAGGGCGACTTCCGTTCGCATTGATCTAATAGCTAAATAAGAGGCCCAGGCTCATGAACATGTAACAAAAATTAGGATCTTTTCTCGTTTACTTTAGAAACAAACCTACTAGAAAATAATAGTCACCTTTAGGATGACCTTTAAAAATAAAATGAGGCACCCCATGCCAACTAAAACTCATAAATTGCGTGGCCCTCTTTAAATGTTCATATTAAAATACTTAGACGCCGGGACATGCCGTTTAGCAAATTTTCACGGCCTCCCGCAAAGTTATCAACACGTTAGATGCTTTATGCGCGCTTTTAATAATTTTACCTTCCTAAACTCGAGTGCACATTTATGTGACTCAGACCCAAACCTCAACGGAGTCGAAATGTGTTGACAACCACGGGTGCACTGGTGCGACGTGGTTCGAGATACATTTTCACGACGTTGCAATTCTTTGTTAAAATAATCATAATAATAATAAATCTTGTAACAATAATAATAATCAAAAGCGGTTGAAAGTTAAAATTTGCACAGAGGTTAAAGCACATTATAAAAATCAGATAAAGAGGCCAAATACGACGATTGAGCGACCGTGCTAGAACCACGGAACCCGAGAATGCCTAACACCTTCTCCCGGGTTAACAGAATTCCTTATCCGGATTTCTTGTTCGCGGACCGTAATATAGAGTCAAACCTTTCCTCGGTTCGGGATCAAACCGGTGACTTGGGACACCACTATTTTTCCAAGTGGCGACTCTGAATTAAATAAGTTGATCCCGTTTCGATTGTCCTTTAATTGGAAAAACTCCTACGTGCTCCCGCGGGTGCGTAAAAAGGAGGTGTGACAGCTCTGGCGACTCTGCTGGGGATTGAAACCTCTGAACTTCGGTTCAGGGTCTAAGAATTCGAGCTCAGTTAAATTGTTGTTTTGTCTATATCTGATTTTACTACATGTTTAATTAATGTGCTGCATGTCCACCGCTTTGATGCTAGTTGCACTGTATATACAAACTGTTATATGTTTACCGCTTTGATGTTACGTGAACTGTATATAAAACTGTGCCGCAAACCCTTCACTCCTCACCCCCGGGGATGTGCTCACTGGTTGAGACTCCTTATTCTGTTAGTGTCGTACCCAAAATAATGAAGAGGATCGTAAAGTTTCTAAGCCGGTTGGCCTTTTGGTTCCCGGAAAGGAGCTCCTTCCTCAGCCCGAGTTGTCCGCTTGGGTACACGGTCTAGATCATGCACCGAGGTTTTTAACTTAGAATAACATAACCGCATACCGGATCCCTAGTAGGAAACGCTTATTTGCATCACGTTGCATTTGACTTAGGGGACTCAACACAGGGGTTGGGTCCGTCTAGGACAGGCAACCTGAAATGAAAGACCATCCTGCTATGCCATGTTTGTTTCAAGCATTCATTCAAACTTGCATGCTGACCGACTTTTAAATACTGAGGAGAAACAAAAAATAAAAGAAAACAGTGTGGGCAAATAGATATTTCCAGAAAAACAAAAATGTGTTTAACCAACAAAATCAATAGTTGGCTAATAAAAGACAACGGAAGGTTGACTTTGCCGACAATGGGTTTCTTAACAAAATGTGTTTTCTTTGTCGGTCAATAAAGGAAAATGTGTTTCTTAACAAAATGTGTTTTCTTTGTCGGTCAATAAAAGAAAATAGTTTGTCTTGACGGACCGAACTACGCGAGTTTGATTCTCACCGGATGTGAGATACGTAGGCAACCCCCGTCGGGTCCAACTTGCCATTTTTCAAAAAAAATATACCAAAATCTGTAAATTTTGAAAAATCATTGCCAGCCAAAATGATCGTTTTCTTTAAATAAATGTGCAGGATGAGCACGATTCAAAATGAACCCTTTTCACTCATGACTAAAATCCCGGTACAAATACGGCTATGGTGGAATGATCTAGGCCAAGAAGGGCAGGATGAGGTTAAAAAGTATTTGAAAGGTCTCACGGGTCTACTTGAAATAAAACCTCGTGGGGACATCATAAGAGCCTTAGTCACATATTGGGACTCCGCGCACAATGTCTTTCACTTCTCGGACTTCGAGCTCACCCCAACTGTTGAGGAGATGACCGGATACATTGGAAACACTGATATACCATTGGGGCATCAATATCTAATCGCCCCCAGGGTTGTCGCCATACACCGGTTTTTAGACTCACTGAAGACGGCCAGAACGGTACGTAACCCAGATCTAGCACGAGGGTTTTGTACTTTAAACTTCATCTATCAAAGGTACGGTCATGCGGGAGGTTTCGACGAGCCAGAAAACAAATTATGCAGCAAGGGTAATCGCCAGAAATGGGAGGAGCACAGACGAGTTGCTTTCATGATAGCCTTTTTAGGACTCGTGGTATTCCCAAGGAAAGACGGGAACATTGATATAAAGGTAGCCGGAGTCGTCAGTACTTTGCTTGACCAAAGCGAAAGTACTCTTGCTCCTATGATACTATCGGACATATATCGAGCCCTCACAATCTGCAAAGCCGGGGGAGATTTTTTCGAAGGCTGTAATTTACTGCTACAAATGTGGATGATCGAGCACCTGTGTCGCCGCACCCAATTCTTGAGATATGGGTTGGTTGAGAAAACTTGCATAAGCGAATTCTATACAAGGATTGATAGGGCCGTCTTGCCTGAAGGAACATTGGCATGGAGGGCATACTTTCAGGCTCTCAGCGCAAGTCAAATACAATGGACGTTGAGTTGGTTACAGATAGACAGAATCGTGTACATGCCAGCGGCTAGGTCCCCCTTTCTCTTAATGGGACTTAAAAGCATTCAACCTTATGCGCCCCATCGGGTGTTGAGACGGCTCGGGAGGTGCCAGATAGTACCCAAAGAAGAAGACCTGAGTACCCAGGTTATTGAAATTGGTCCCGATGGTCAATTCCCAGAAGCAAGGGTCCGCCAGATCTGGAGCAAATGTCAATATCTGGAGGCAAACACTTGTGTGCAGGATCGAGCTAGAGGAGAGGTTGTACCCGGATATCTTACTTGGTACAAAGGAGAAACATCGGGTGAAAGACCAGCCAAAAGACCTCACCTCAGGGAATTTGCTGAAGCGTCCACAAGAACAATGGGACTGGTTGGCTAAGGAAGAGGTTTACAGAACAAGGATCGGCAAGATAGAGCAACGGGTCCAAGATCTCTAATTTGAAAAAGATATGCAAGCCGCCGCCGACGAAGGAGATAAAAAGAAGTTGGCACAGGAAAATGACTTTTTGAGGGCTCAAATTCAGCAAATGAAAAGGGATGCTGACAGACAATTGAGGAGTCGAGCAGACGAAAAATTGATAAAGGGTTTGAGAAGCCAAGTTGCCGATGTCCAAAGGGAATTGGAAGAGTCGAAGGCCCAAACAATGAGGGTCCGAGCTAGTTGGAGAAAGGAGGCACATCAACATGCACTTCACCTGCAACGGGTAGAAGAAGATTACACTGAGATCATCACTAGTCTAAGGGAAGCAAATGTTATCCTCAGGGAGCGGGTTTTCAAGCAAGCCCGAGATGCCGGAACAGACCTCGACCGTTGTCACGATTTGATGGCCCGACTACAAGAACAAGTAGATAGGCTCCTAGACCAAGTCACCGACAATGCTCAAAGATTGGGGGCGAAAAACCAGCAGATAGAGCAGCTACTCAGAGAAAGGGACATGATCAAGGACAGAATTGGAGAAATAGGGCACTATGAAGTGTTTAGCTTGCGAACAGATGCCCCGCCCTGCCCTTTTTGCTTCGGTTATGGGCTATGTTCATCAGATCATGAGGGATTTAAGGGGACTGCACAAGGACCTCACACCGAGGCCCGCGGCAAGGCCGAATGATGCCTCGCGGGCTCCCAGGAATTTTAGAGCATTAGACTTCTGACTTAAAAATGTATTTCGAAATATCGAGTCAAGTTGGTTGGCATTTTATCTTTCATTTTTCGAGTCAAAGCATTCCTCTATTTTGTCGATTATTGTAAGCCATGTTTTGTAACTCTAAGGTTTTATTTGATATAAAAGGTACTGAATTTTGCCACAATCTTGTCACCAGAACTACGCTCGGTCTGATTCACGCGGGGACGTGATACGTAGGCAATCCACATAAGATTCGACCACCACTAAAAAAAAAAAAAAAAAAAAAGAAAGAAAGAAAAGGGTACGAAGGTTAATAACAATAAGGCTTGCAAGGATAAAAGAAAAAAAAAAGGGGGCTGGAATGACACATGTTAAGAGTACATGTAGAAAGGGTTATTTGGTTAGGTGTATTGCATCCAACGTGCTATAACATATCTGTCAAACTCGGTAAACTAACAAGTCTGTTGCATTTCCAGAAAATTTTAGCAGTTGGTTTGACAGAATATACTGGCCAGCCATCATTACCGTACTAGATCCAAAGGACCGATTACAGTAAGCATGTCTAGTTCTGGTAAGAGTCTCGAGGAAGAAAAATCAGAGTTACAAATCATGAAAGAAGAGGTAGACCGGTTGAAACAGCAGATAACAGAGATGCACCTGGCTTGGGCCAGGGAACAGTCTTCACCGAACCGCCCTACTCTCGCCTCAGCTCCGGAATATCTGCCCATCGATCCTTCGACAAGCGCCCCGATCTATCCATACTTTCAGGGGGAAAACCCATATGCCACCCACATTCCACCAGCCAAACCCAATCCTCCTCCAGCCACCCCTGTTTTTGTGGCACCTCCACCTGCTCCTCTGCAAAGGCCGGCCAGCGAGCCGCATGTTCAGATCCACGACAACTCTTACTATCCTCCGGAGCCTACTTTTAGGGCTCCTGAACCGCAATCACATACCCCTCACTGGGATAATCCGGCAGAACCGGAAAAGTACTTCCAAAGTTCAGAACATGAGGAAGTTATCAGAAAAGTTAAAAGCCTGGAGCAGTCCTTCAGGAACATGCACGGTTTGGGTAACCAGGTCAGTGTCGCTTACAAGGATCCGTGCCCGTTCCCCGACGTCCAATTACCGGCCGGGTTCAAAATGCCCAAGTTTGACCTATACGAGGGGCACGGTGATCCTGTGGCCCACCTCCGAGGGTTTTGTAGTAAAATGCGAGGGGCCGGAGGACGGGACGAGATTCTGATAGCTTACTTCGGTCAGAGTCTGGGAGGATCTGTGCTGGAGTGGTACACTAGACAGGACCCCAGCAGATGGTTTACGTGGGATGATTTGGCTCAAGCTTTTATCGGCCAGTTCCGGTACAATCTTGAAATAATCCCCGACCGCTTATCATTGCTAAAATTAGAGAAGAAGCCCGCTGAAAGTTTCAGGGAATTTGGTTTCCGCTGGAGGGAACAGGCAGCCAGGGTAGATCCGCCGATGAGAGAGAGCGAGATGGTGGATTACTTCTTGCAGACACTAGAGCCAACCTATTTCGGACATCTGGTGACGTCCGTGGGCAAGTCATTCACCGAGGTGATAAAAATGGGGGCTATGATCGAGGAAGGCTTGAAAGCCAACAAGATCATGAGCTACTCAGCATTGAAAGCCACCACTCAGGCTATCCAAAGTGGTACTGGAGGAGTACTCGGGAAAAAGAGGAAAGAGGAAGTCGCGGCAGTCGAGTCCGGGGCATGGTTCAGAAATAGAGGCCCTGCACCCTAATATAGCCCGCCCCAGCCTCACCACCAAAATTACTCCCACAATCCATATAACCACCCGCAACATTACTATCCCGCACTTGATCCCCATTTTACTGTCCACCACGCACAGTCCTATTCCGCACCTCCCGTCCATGCACCGTGGCGTGCACCAAACCCGCAGAACAATCATCCACCCCCAAGAGCTTACAGAAACCCCTCGGGCGCGAGTTTTCGTCCAAACCAGGCATTCAGGGGCGACAGGGCGCCAAGGCCGAAGACTTTCACTCCCTTGGGAGAGTCTTACACCAGTCTGTTCCACCGGTTGAAGCAAGTAGGGTTGCTAAATCCGGTTGAAGCTAAGCTACCAAACCCTCTTCCAAAGAACCTGGACCATTCGGTAAATTGTGCATACTGCTCAGGATGCCCAGGACACGACACGGAAAAATGTTGGAGGTTGAAAACGTCCATCCAGGAGCTCATCGACACTCGCAGGATTGAGGTCCAGACTCCAACAGAGCCCAACATCAACCAGAACCCACTTCCAACTCATCATGAGACCAACATGATCGAGTTGGTACG
This sequence comes from Nicotiana noctiflora, assembly GCA_032618575.1. Lineage (NCBI taxonomy): Eukaryota > Viridiplantae > Streptophyta > Magnoliopsida > Solanales > Solanaceae > Nicotiana > Nicotiana noctiflora. The sequence goes on from JASVEL010009409.1 coordinate 72,045, forward strand.
GGTGGAAGAAGGAAAGGGGAAAGCCTCTCAGATGGTAATGATGATCAAATCTGGCGGGGTAGGAATGAGAAAGGGGCCGAGCTTTGATGAGCCATCCATTTGCAAGAAGGACGTACCAGGAGGGTCAGAAGCGGAAAAAGGAAGTGTGAACGAAGTACCGGTGAGCCCGGGGAAAACAAAAATAGTTGTACCAGGGGCAGCAACCAAGCCCGTCTTGACGGTAGCAGGCGTTCGAATGGATCCTTTCATCATCAAGCCAGCAATACAGTTGCCAATAACTGATAGCCGGGCCATTCCATGGAATTATGCTCGGATTACAACAACCTACAAAGGAAAGGAAGTGAAAGAGGAAGTTTGCGAAGCGCAAGGTTTGACCCGCTCGGGGAGATGTTTTGCCCCTGCGGAATTGAGGAAGATCACTCCGGCAACATTGAAAAAGCCGGTAACTGATGAAGAGGCAGAAGAATTCCTGAAAAAGATGAAGCTGCATGACTATTCTGTCTTAGAGCAGCTGAAGAAAACGCCTGCGCAAATATCATTGCTATCTTTGCTGATACATTCTGAAGAACACCGGCTAGCTTTGATGAAAGTTTTGAATGAGGCCCACGTACCCGATAAGATCTCAGTGAGTCATTTGGAGAAGATCACCAACAGGATCTTCGAAGCGAATCGGATCACATTCACCGATGATGAATTGCCCGAGGAAGGCACCGAGCACAACAAGGCTTTATATCTTACGGTAAAGTGTGAGGAGTCGGTGGTTACCAAAGTCCTTGTCGATAATGGGTCTAGTGCTAACATTTGTCCTCTCTCTACACTGGACAAGTTGAAAGTGGACATCGGCAGGATACGCAAGAACAGCATATGTGTTCGAGGGTTTGATGGAGGAGGCAAGGCATCGGTTGGGGACATAGTGTTAATCTTGACGATTGGGCCAGTGGAGTTCACCATGGAATTCCAGGTGCTGGACATGGTGGTGTCATATAACCTTCCGATAGGGCGACCATGGATCCATGCCGCAAGAGCGGTTCCATCCAGAGCCTACACCAACTCGTCAAATTTGAGTGGGAACAACCAGGAGATCGTCGTCCATGGAGAGAATGATCTACGACCGGGCACCGTCGTCCCCTTTGTTGAGACAGAAGAAGATGTTGGGCCATGGGTATACCAGATCTACGATGTGGTATCCGCCAACCGAATTCCAGAAGGGGAGTGCATTCCCAATGACAGAATAATTACTACAGACGTCATGGTGGCTCATGAAATGTTGAGACATGGTTTCATACCCGACAAAGGTCTAGGTGCATCTCTGCAAGGAATCATACAGCCGGTATCCGTGGTCGAAAACGTAGGAACCTTCGGCTTGGGATTCAAGCCAACATCAGAGGACATCCAGCAAGCCAAGAAGAATAAGCAGAAGACATGGGTGCTCCCGAAGCCTGTTCCACGCCTTTCCCAATCTTTTGTCAGGTCCGGAGTAAGAGGACATCCGACGACAAAGATTCCCGGTCCTATGGTTAGGCCAGACGAAGAGTTCTTAAGAAAATTCGAGGACCTATTCGTAGATGTATGTATGCTCGAGGATGGTGAAGGATCCAGCCATGCCGAGATACAGTTTGTGGGACCAAAAGCAAAACTGAATAATTGGAAGGCTACTCCTCTCCCTGTCCGGAAGGAGTCTTGGTAGTTTGTTTTGGATTGTTTTCCTTTGAAATTTTGTGTTGGGGGTTGTCCCCGGAGTAAAATCCAGTTGTTTTAGTTCATTTTGATTTAAGTGTGCAAGTTTGTTTTTCCTTGTACTATTCCCATTAATGAAATTTGGTTCCCTTCGTGTCTAATTTTGTTTATTTTTCCTTCTTTTTACTTTTATGAACAGCCTTCTTCCAACTGATCTTAATGATATGGCGTGCTTAAAGATTAATCAACCCAGTCTAGAAAGTCAATCGGGTTTGGAAATAATAACGCATGAAATAAGAAGTGACGAGAGTGAGTCGGAATACGGTGATGATGAAGTCGTAGAAGAAATCGGTGAAGAATTAAGTCACTTCGAGGAGAAACCCAAACCAAATTTAAATGATACTGAGGCCGTTAATCTGGGGAACACGGATGACGTCAAAGAAACCAGGATAAGTGTCCATATTGAACCAAACCTGAGAGAAGAGTTGATCAAAACACTCATGGAGTTTAAAGACATTTTCGCATGGTCGTACGACGACATGCCGGGACTCAGCACCGATCTAGTGGTTCATAAATTACCCACTGATCCGGCATATCCTCCCATCAAGCAAAAACTGCGGAAATTCAAGACGGAGATGAGTGTGAAGATCAAGGAGGAAGTAACCAAGCAGTTGCAGGCGAAAGTCATTCGTGTCACTCGATACCCTGAATGGTTGGCTAACGTAGTACCGGTGCCAAAGAAAGACGGGAAGATCCGAGTATGCGTGGACTATCGCAATCTCAACAAGGCGAGTCCTAAGGATAATTTTCCACTTCCTAATATCCACATCCTGATTGATAATTGCGCTGGACGCGAAATCGGATCCTTTGTGGACTGTTATGCGGGATATCATCAGATTTTGATGGATGAAGAGGACGCAGAAAAGACGGCTTTTATCACACCGTGGGGGACTTATTGCTACCGAGTGATGCCGTTCGGTTTGAAGAATGCAGGGGCAACATATATGAGGGCGATGACTACGGTATTCCATGACATGATACACAAGGAAATTGAAGTGTACGTGGATGATGTGATCGTAAAATCCAGACGTCAAGAAGACCATGTTGCTGACCTCGGGAAGTTCTTTCAAAGACTTCGAAGATACGACATCAAGCTCAATCCGGCCAAATGCGCATTCGGAGTTCCGTCAGGAAAGTTGCTAGGATTCATCGTCAGCCGACGGGGCATTGAGTTGGACCCATCCAAAATCAAGTCCATTCAGGAATTACCCCCGCCAAAGAATAAAACAGAGGTAATGAGTCTGTTGGGAAGGTTGAATTACATCAGTAGGTTTATTGCCCAACTTACGGCAACCTGTGAACCCATATTCCGCCTATTGAAGAAAGACGCTGCGATAGAATGGACGACGGAATGTCAGGAAGCGTTTGACCAAATCAAAGGGTATCTATCAAATCCACCTGTACTAGTTCCGCCTGAACCGGGTAGACCCCTGATTCTTTATCTGACGGTTTTGGAGAATTCGTTCGGCTGCGTACTGGGGCAGCATGATCTTACTGGCAGGAAGGAACGGGCCATTTACTACCTCAATAAGAAATTCACGGTCCATGAGGTTAAATACACTCATTTGGAAAAGACATGCTGTGCTTTGACATGGGTAGCCCAAAAGCTGAAACACTATTTGTCTTCTTACACCACTTACCTCATTTCGCGTTTGGATCCGTTGAAGTATATTTTCCAGAAACCTATGCCTACAGGGAGGTTAGCAAAATGGCAAATATTACTTACCGAGTTCGACATCATATACGTGACAAGGACGGCTATGAAAGCTCAAGCCCTAGCCGATCACTTAGCTGAGAATCCTGTTGATGACGGATACGAGCCTTTGAGGACATATTTTCCAGACGAAGAAGTACTGCAGATTGATGGGTTGGAACTAACCGAGGAGCCGGGTTGGAAGCTTTTCTTCGACGGAGCGGCGAACGCAAAAGGAGTCGGAGTAGGGGCTGTACTTACCTCTGAAACAGGACATCATTATCCTGTTACTGCTCAACTGCGTTTTCATTGTACCAATAATATGGCTGAGTACGAGGCATGTATCTTGGGGTTGCGGTTAGCGGTGGACATGGATGTACGGAACGTCTTGGTCTTGGGGGACTCGGACCTTCTGGTACATCAGATTCAGGGAGAATGGGAAACCAGAGATCTAAAGCTTATCCCATATCGTCAATGTTTGCATGATTTGACCAAACGCTTTCGATCGGTGGAATTCAAGCACATCCCAAGGATGCATAATGAGGTTGCCGACGCGTTGGCTACTTTAGCGTCAATGCTACATCACCCGGACAAGGTTCGTGTCGATCCGTTACATATCCATGTCCGGAATCAACATGCTTATTGTAATGTGATAGAGGAAGAGGTGGATGGTGAGCCATGGTTTCATGATGTCAAGGAATACCTCAGGTTAGGAGTATACCCGGAGCAAGCAACTGGAGACCAAAAGAGAGCTATTCGGCGATTGGCGAACGGATTTTTCCTTAGTGGAGGGGTGTTGTACAAAAGAACCCCAGATTTGGGATTGTTGCGATGTATAGATGCAAGTCAAGCCACAACAGTGATGACAGATATACACTCCGGAGTTTGTGGACCACACATGAGCGGATACATATTGGCAAAGAAGATTCTTCGAGCAGGATATTACTGGCTCACGATGGAGCGTGATTGTATAAGTTTCGTGCGAAGATGCCATCAGTGTCAGATACACGGAGATTTGATTCATTCTCCACCAACTGAATTGCATACAATGTCGGCACCATGGCCGTTTGTTGCATGGGGTATGGATGTTATTGGACCTATTGAGCATGCGGCTTCCAATGGTCATAGGTTCATTCTGGTGACGATCGATTACTTTACCAAGTGGGTGGAGGCCAAAACCTTCAAATCCGTGACCAAGAAGGCGGTGGTGGATTTCGTACATTCCCACATCATCTGCAGGTTTGGAATTCCAAAGATAATCATCACAGATAACGGTGCAAATCTTAACAGTGGATTGATGAAAGAGGTATGTCAACAGTTCAAGATTACACATCGAAATTCCACACCGTATCGCCCAAAAGCAAATGGTGCGGTCGAGGCAGCAAACAAGAACATAAAGAAGATATTGAGGAAAATGGTAGAAGGGTCCAGGCAATGGCATGAAAAGTTACCATTCGCACTGTTAGGTTATCGCACTACCGTCCGGACTTCGGTAGGTGGAATTCCTTACTTGTTGGTGTATGGGACTGAGGCAGTAATACCAGCAGAAGTTGAAATCCCATCCCTCCGAATTGTCGCTGAAGCTGAAATTGATGACGACGAGTGGGTCAAAACCCGATTAGAGCAATTGAGCTTGATCGATGAAAAGAGATTGACAGCGGTATGTCACGGCCAATTGTATCAAAAGAGAATGGCGAGAGCATATAACAAGAAGGTACGTCCCAGGAAATTTGAAGTGGGACAGCATGTGCTGAAGAGAGTCCTACCACATCAGGCCGAAGCGAAAGGCAAGTTCGCTCCAAATTGGCAGGGACCGTTTGTTGTGACTAGGGTATTATCCAACGGCGCGCTATGTCTAACTGATATTGAGGGAAGATGCACTGATATGGCTATCAATTCCGATGCGGTCAAGAGATATTATGTGTAATTCTTTAATGTATTTGTCAACGTTTGGTTTCGTTTGTGTGTATTTTGGCATTTTTCGGAGAATGAAATGACAGAGGCAATTTTTCTACTACCCAAACACTTTAACCCTTGTTTTCCCCTTTGAGCCTTAATTATTCTTTCACATACCCTCTTTCGGAATCACCAAGGAAGATGCGTAACAAAATAGAAAAAGAAACAAAGAAAAGACACAAGAAAAAGTGAACTACGTTCGACCTGATTCCTCAAGAAGGATACGTAGGCGCCACACGGCTCGGTCATAATAAAATAAAAATCAAAGATCCCCCAAGCAACAAAACTGGGGCAGAAGTCATTGTTTCGTTTGAAAGATAGTATGGATTCCGAAAGTTGTAATAAGCTAACCGTTGAGGTTAAACCCCTTTCTTTAGCCTCACGCGCGGAAACCACATTAAGAACCAGAAAGACCTCTCGATCAATATTTGAAAAATGCCAAGTCATGTGAATGAAAGCCAAAAGTGACATCCCGACCCTCGATTGAATCCAGGATGCGCAAGCCGAGAGGGGATAACGCTCTAGAGGGAATCTCATGGGTGATACCCCACCGCAAGGAAAGAAAGCGTAAATGAGAGAGTCTTAACGGTGAAAACCCTCGCGGGCACCTTAAGGCAAAGAAAGCTGAGAGAAATAAAATGAGAGAGTCTTATGGTGAAAACCTTTGCGGGCACCTTAAGGCGACGGGAGATAGAGAGAAATGAGAGAATCTCATTAGTGAAAACCCTGTGAAGGGCACTGTGAGGTGACAGGGCGAGATGGTTACAATATGTCCGCATGAGACAAGGTTTGGACATCCGTTTACCTCTCGCAGAACGCGGCATCAGAAAGTGATTGACATGAATAGGCTGGGTAGTTTAATCTCAAAGGCGCGGCATAACCATTGGATCAGTCACACATTCAGATAAGTTTTCCTATTTTTGAGTTCAGAAAAGTTTTCCTTTTCTTTTGTCATTTGCGGTCAGCATTCTTTTGTTTTCCTTCATTTTTCGAAAATTAATTTTTCAAAGCTTACTACCAAGTCTCCCAAAGCAGTATAATGAAAATGAATAGGCGTGGAACGAGGCAATAAGGCAGAAGTCGTTCCGATAGTAAGATTGGGACGACAGGTTGATTGGAAGGTTCATAGGAATTACGGAGTATGATGGACACATGTGGCACGTCCGAAAGATGATCTCACGCAACAGATCACCGGCTAAAAAGAGCCGGATCAAACCAAAGATTGGAATAAAAGGAAAGATGAGAAACCATTCGTGGGAGGAGCATCGTCCCCGGCAAGCGTCAACGTCGTCCTTAAAGTTTGAGAGAGGCCGAGCAGCTGAAAGAGAAAAGAGAATGGCTCCAACAAGAGTGGCACGACCACTCACTGCGTTTTGAAACTAACAATTTTTCTTTGATTTAAAGCAGGAAAAGAGGGTTCGTTGGCGGAAAAGCATACCATCCAGAAGTTTATCAAACTGGGGCAGAAAATTTTCTCCTGTTGCGAAAATTTTCTTGAAAGCAAAGACCCAATGGATAAGGGTAGAAAGCAACACAAGATTTCGGGAAATACCAGCTCCGAGCAGAATAGTTTTGAGAGAGGCCAGACAACACGATGGGGTGATCTTTAAGCCTGGTATCATCCCCAGCAGTTGTTGAAAAAAGGAAACAATGGCTTCGAGATTCCCCCCGCAGTATTATATCCCATAATTTGTTCAAGGAAGCAAAAGCGTGAGTCCCAGAGGAGGTATGGGAAGAAGGAAGAGGAAAAGAGGTCCCCCGCCAGGATAATCCCCGGTCCATAACATTTCAAACCCGGCGAGTCCGAGAGAGAATGAGGGGTGAAGGAAACAAAGAATACTTCCTCAGCAGCATCATCCCCAGCAGGTGAGTAAACAGTTCCAAAGATATCCCCAGCAGCCAAAAGAAAAGTAATACGACCCAGGGGAAGGCAATTCCAAGACAAGATAATTCAGAAGAGAAGGTGGCCCGAGAGGCAATGCAGGAAGAAGAAAATGGTACAAAAGGCAAAGGAAGATAATCAAGATAGGATGAAATCAGTGAGTAGTAGTTGAAGTCAGGGAGCCCGCCTGGAGAATGGAGTGGCGATTTAGTTTTGAAGTTGTAGTTGAAGTCAGGGAGCCCGCCTGGAGAATGGAGTGGCGATTTTATTTTGAAGTAGTAGTTGAAGTCAGGGAGCCCGCCTGGAGAATGGAGTGGCGATTTTATTTTGAAGTAGTAGTTAAAGTCGGGGAGCCCGCTCGGAGAATGGAGTGGCGATTTTATTTTGAAGTAGTAGTTGAAGTCGGGAAGCCCGCTCGGAGAATGGAGTGGCGATTTTATTTTGAAGTAGTGATTAAAGTGAGGGAGCCCGCCTGGAGAATGGAGTGGCGATTTTATTTTGAAGTAGTAATTGAAGTCAAGGAGCCCGCCTGAAGAATGGAGTGGCGATTTTATTTTGAAGTAGTAATTGAAGTCAGGGAGCCCGCCTGGAGAATGGAGTGGCGATTTTATTTTTGAAGTAGTAGTTGAAGTCAGGGAGCCCGCCCGGAGAATGGAGTGGCGATTTTATTTTTGAAGTAGTGGTTGAAGTCAGGGAGCCCGCCTGGAGAATGGGGTGGCGATTTTATTTTGAAGTAGTAGTTGAAGTCAGGGAGCCCGCCTGGAGAATAGAGTGGCGATTTTATTTTGAAGTAGTAGTTGAAGTCAGGGAGCCCGCCTGGAGAATGGAGTGGCGATTTTGTTTTGAAGTAGTAGTTGAAGTCAGGGAGCCCGCCTGGAGAATGGAGTGGCGATTTTGTTTTGAAGTAGTAGTTGAAGTCAGGGAGCCCGCCTGGAGAATGGAGTGGCGATCTATTTTGGTTGAGGAAAGCGGTTGAATGTAACAGGAATCTCCGGCACGAATCCAAGTTCGTAAGCAGAGGGAGGCAACAAGGATCAGAAAAAATAGATTCAGATTGCAAAGGAGAATAGCTCGAGGATCATAAAGAAGGAACCAATGGTCGGAGTTCGGCAATCAAGATAGGCTGAAGTAACAATTGGCAGGAGAGAAGAAGCATCAGAAGGAACATCAAGTCAGCAGGATGGCAAGGAGCATGACAAGAGCAAGTTAAAAAGGATAGATAAGAATTCGCACTACTGTAACTTAGTTTAGCTTCTTATTTTTGTTTAAGAGCGGTGTAATAAGGGGATCGGTTAAGCAGTGGCAACAGCAGTAACATCAAGATCGCAACAGTCATGGTAGTCCCAGCTACCAAAACTTCCCGAACTACATTGACCTGATTCCTGTTTAGCCCAGGATATGTAGGAGGCCTCCTGAAGTAAAGGCTCGGTCAAGATCTTTTAGAAATGCTTCACACGGAGTGCTCGAACGGGCAAAAATCGCTCGTATTCGCTCACTATCTTTGCACGAAAACTCTTCATGTTTCCGCGCAAAGAGGGGCAGCTGTGAGCACGTGATTTTTGCCTCGCACGAATTACTCCCAAAATATCAAAAATAAAAGAGTTTTTGTTTGTTTACGATGATTGGGGATCACATGTTCTTTTTCTCATCGCTTGCGTTTGGGGGTTCGTGTCTGTTTGCTTAAGTTAACAATCTAAATACATATACCAAATGTGTCGCATTTATATTTACAGGGTTAGTTCCGTACTTAGAAATAATTAAGTTTTATTTGGCGAAGAATGAAAAGTCATAAAAAGGGGGGGGTATTTTTCCGTAATCCTTGTCATTTAAATGTACAATTTGGTAGTTAATTGTGTTAATTGTCACCAAAAATTAATTATAGGTGCTACAAGCCGATTTGTTTATATATATATATATATATATATATATATATATATATATATATATATATATATATATATATATGTATATGTAATACAACTTGGAGTGTGATAAGGAGATCAGATTTGGGCCACAACTTAGCCCAAAAAGCCAGGCCCAAGCGAATCACCTCTGGTCCAGACCAACCCGTCTCCAGATAAGACTAAAACGACGTCGTTTCTGTTTCAAATAAAGAGATCCAAGCCGTCGATCAGCATTGATCGGACGGATCACATTTAATTGCCCCATTCTGTTGATCCTGGCCGTTGGATTCTCATCATCCAACGGCCAAGATTAAAACATTAATTTTAATTACCCAGAAAACCCCCCCAAACCCCTTAACCCATTTTCATTCCTCAGACCCCCCCATCCCCCCTCGTCTCTCTCTCTCTCAACCTCGTCTCCTTCACAAACAACAAACCCTAGCGCCGCCTCCTCTCCCTTCGCCTGAAAACCCGGCGGCAACAACGCCGCCGGTCACCAAAATAACACCCTAAATACATCAAACCCCCCTCAACACAAATCCACACTCCATTAACCTCAAATCATCCCAGAACTCTTCGAATCTCAGACCGAAGAATCAACCCCAAAACCTTATGTCACCCAATCCACCCCGAAATCACACCCCGTAACTACCTCAACCCCTTTTTCCAGGAATCGTGTTTGTTTGCCCTCAAATGGTTCTGAAAAGTCTCGAATCTAGGATTTTTAAAGCCAAACATGGTACTATCTCAGGACTTGAGGTCAAATTGACCCTAGTTGAGTGTTCTTGTTCAAGAAGAACCAGAACACCCGATTAGGGTCCGTATTGGCCCCAAGTCCAAAAGACCTTGAAGGTTCGAGCCCCGACCTCGAGATGACAGGTTTTCGTTTTCTTCTTTGCTTCTCTTTCTCACTTGTTTCGTTCATTAGATTCATCCTCTACCCTTTTCTTATTTTTGTTAGAATCAAACATTCTTGTGTCTACTCTGGATTTTATTCTTTCTTTTATTTCGTTTGAATGATTCCAATTAACCAGTAGCAGTAAGTTATGTATGAAACTATGGATATTCTCATGTATGAAACGGTTGTATGTCTTGTCGAATTACTATTGGTTCCAAGTGTTTCACTGATGTCGTGACTTTGAATGTGAATTCAGTGTTGTCTTTCAACGTATTTACAATGTTCCTTATTCGTATCTAGGTCTAATATGGAACTGTGCTAGTATATTCCCTGAATCGTTATATCCTGCATCTTGTTGTAATGCTGTCTGACCTAGTTTGAATTCGATTGTTGATTGAGTTTGCTGAGTTAAACAATAATGTTTGGGGTCTGATATGAATTGAACTGGAGTTCACATTCAGCATGAGTTTATTTAGTTGTTAGGGTTCCCCCATAAGAGAATTGGTTATAGCTGATAGTTTTGGGCCAGATTCAAGAGGCTAAGGTAGGATAGTAATTGCAGAGACTTTAGGTTTAATTTGGGAATTAAAAAACATTGGAGAATTGTTTAATTAGAGTGCTCTGTTTGGCTATGCATTAAAGTACAATTAAAACATGGTAGTGAGATACAAGACATAGTGGAAGGGGAGATAATTAAAAGAAGACCCATGCTTGATTGAATTAAAAAAGAGTTAAACACACACTAATGGGGGACAACAGAGAATAGCATGGGAATTTTAATTAAGAATTGAAAGGGATGGGCAGGGGTTTAGCTTAGTATTTCTGCACCACTAGGAGTTAAAATTTGAAAGATATATAGATAGAGGGGCGGGCAATGAGGAGAAAAAAACTTTTGAAAATCCAGACAAAGAAAAATTAACTAGTCTTGGACCTGGACAAAAGCGAACTTCAGAGAGATAGTAAAAGATACAGGCTGGGTTTTTACACAAAGGGTTTAGCTAGTTGAAGAGGGGCTCTGTTTCAGCTTTCTAAGAACAGAGCATGATTTGTTTCTGTTGTTTCTTTTGGTTCCTGATTCACTGTGCATTCAGCCAGTGTTTATTTTGTTGCTGTTGGGTTTCAAGTTGTTTTGGGGGTTACTAGTTGTTTACCTACATTGTTCTCATCAAGTATCCTAGGTGTCTGCTTGGGTTTTGAATCTGTTTGTTGGGTTTTCTACTACTGCTGATTGCTGTGTCACTGCTGCTGTAGTTGCTACTGCCATACTGACTTTTCCCTCATCTTGCTTCCCTATACCAGGTACCTCTTTGATTTCTTATGAACTCCGAAGGATCATGCAACTCTGGTTTGAAGAATAAATGACATAGTATTAACGGTCGTTTGAATTTATGATACCTCTATTCTTGGTGTAATTTTAAATCAGTCGAACATTTGAAGTTTGTATAAATTGAATTGTTAAAGTTTGAGTTATCTGAATTTGTTCCATCATTTTAGGATTAGGGTAGCTTAATGCCAGCCTATATGTAATTAGACTGGGAATGTGTAAATGGACTGGAGTTATCTTGAATTAGCTGAGTTGTTAACGGTTAGGCCTCGAATATATGCGAGTTTCTTTTTTTTAATTTTGAGTATTAGTTGCAACTAGTCTCGCGTTAGGTTAATAGAATAATGGTGATTACGGATCATGAAATATAGTGTAGTTAACGCATTTCCAGTTAGACGTAAAAAAAAAATAGTTTCAAATAGTTTACAGGTTCAAATAATTCAAATGGTAATTAAATGTTAGTTCAATGTATATAGTTCTGAATTCCCGAGGTCGCTTGAATAAATAACATCATCTTAAATAGCAACTCGAATAATAGTAGTAATTAATGTTAAGGATGAACGTTAGCATGAAGTTCAGAAATGGCTTTTGTATTACACGTAGTTGACTTCAACGGTTCAATTAATCTAATACTGGTAGTTTAAGTTAATTAAAGAATGGTTAGTTGCTCTAATATTATTATCAAATTCGCATGCTATTTATAATTTTAGTTTTAGTATTATTCGCTCGTAGAATAAGGCATAAAACAATCTCCCTTATGCAAGCTCGAGGGCGACTTCCGTTCGCATTGATCTAATAGCTAAATAAGAGGCCCAGGCTCATGAACATGTAACAAAAATTAGGATCTTTTTCTCGTTTACTTTAGAAACAAACCTACTAGAAAATAATAGTCACCTTTAGGATGACCTTTAAAAATAAAATGAGGCACCCCATGCCAACTAAAACTCATAAATTGCGTGGCCCTCTTTAAATGTTCATATTAAAATACTTAGACGCCGGGACATGCCGTTTAGCAAATTTTCACGGCCTCCCGCAAAGTTATCAACACGTTAGATGCTTTATGCGCGCTTTTAATAATTTTACCTTCCTAAACTCGAGTGCACATTTATGTGACTCAGACCCAAACCTCAACGGAGTCGAAATGTGTTGACAACCACGGGTGCACTGGTGCGACGTGGTTCGAGATACATTTTCACGACGTTGCAATTCTTTGTTAAAATAATCATAATAATAATAAATCTTGTAACAATAATAATAATCAAAAGCGGTTGAAAGTTAAAATTTGAGCAGAGATTAAAGCACATTATAAAAATCAGATAAAGAGGCCAAATACGACGATTGAGCGACCGTGCTAGAACCACGGAACCCGAGAATGCCTAACACCTTCTCCCGGGTTAACAGAATTCCTTATCCGGATTTCTTGTTCGCGGACCGTAATATAGAGTCAAACCTTTCCTCGGTTCGGGATCAAACCGGTGACTTGGGACACCACTATTTTTCCAAGTGGCGACTCTGAATTAAATAAGTTGATCCCGTTTCGATTGTCCTTTAATTGGAAAAACTCCTACGTGCTCCCGCGGGTGCGTAAAAAGGAGGTGTGACAATACGTACGCAGGCCTTACCCCTACCCGAAGGGGCAAAGAGGCTATTTCCAATAGACCCACGACTTAGGAAAAGGAGAATAAAAACAAAAGCAAAAATATCTAATAAACTATTTCACTGAAGCAGTGTCCCGTAACACCGCTTGGTGTTATATATATCTGCCCTTGAATATACTGTATGCATAAAGTATTGGCATCCGCAACCTCCGGATCCTGGATCCGCCTCTTAAATAAATCACTTATTTTGGACCGAATGGAGTAATTAAAAGGAATTATGCATGTGATAGTTATAAGAAGTTAATAGTAATAAAATTTTTAATTTTTATACTCTAAAGTCTAGCCACCTAAGTCCTAACACATAAAGTAAAGAACTTTATGCGAAGACAATGGATAGGGATGCGGCGAACCGCTCGCGAAAAAGATAGGAAGATGTTAAATGAGTGATTGGATTGTGGAAAGAATGAATAGATGATGACAAAGAAAAAGAGAAAAGGTCATTGGAAAAAAAGCAGAGCAGGCAGAGGAATTATTTTTTTAACGCAAAAGTATCATTTTTTAAATGCAAAGGTATCATTGGTGTTACTACTGTGAATAATGGGGGTAGGAGTAGACATTTGAAACAGATTCAAATGAGTTCTGCTTTTGCTGTATCACCCACCAACACAATTTTCTGCCTTTTCGTTGGTGACTTTATTAGTGGTGTTTGCTTCAAATAATTCAAAAACAGAAAAACTTTATGCACCATATCTCCCATGGGATATTTCGAAGTCTAATATTCCTCAAAATCTCCCATTAAACGACCAGTCCACCTGAGATTTGTCTATAAAAATAGATTGTATATATAAACTTGTTTATTACAATATGCTCAGTCCATTAGAAAAGATTAATATACTCAATCAAAATTCAAAGGCCATTAGGAAAAGAACAATTTCACACTGAAAGTTAACGCACCTGCATAATCAAATTACGATCAAGTATTGAATATTATTTACAACTTCGATAGAGCCACAATTCTTTTTGAGGCTATATCCGACATTATACCCGACATTGTTTGACTCAAAAGATATTGTAATATTTTTGAACAAATCAATCAAATAAAATGATGGGGTAAATCTTAGTCATTCATGATGAATTCCAAATCAATGAACCAGATAGAGAACATCATATAAAGAGAAGTGAAGATAAACAATCTTATTGAAACTTCTTAATATTGTTCTCATTAATGAGTGGAATACAACATGATACATATTACATCAATCCTGAGAGCTCAGGATTGCTTCATTCATCTCTCTTTTTCGAAGTTGCAGAGAGGAGATAGATGGAGAATAGGAGAGAAGTTTTGTTTTCTTGAAGAAGCCCCCCCCCCCCCCCCCCCCCGCACAGGTTTTTACCCTCCTATATATACAGCCCTGAACCGCCGGCTATGTAGTCTATCCGACGCTTCTTCTATGCATCACACTCCTCGGTTTCTTGTTGGAGGTCGTCCTTTACTGCTTCGACGAAAATCGTGAGGGCTAGATATGGAACATCCCATCTTGATCCTTATTGCCTCGTCGTCTGTGAGCGGGGCGCTAGTCGGTCTGACCGTTGTGGTCAAATTTTGACCAATACAGTTAGTCCCTCCGTCTGTCGGGGTTGTCCCTTGTCGAGCTCGACAGACGGATTTTGGTCGTTGTCAATCCGAGAGAAATCTGACTACTCATTCCTTGGTTGTGCTACATGGATTTGGAAAGGACGACGACACTTTTTTGGTATTCCGGGACCGTTGCGACCATTTCGGATCGAAACATCATTTGTGCTGAAACGTCGTTTCATGGTTACGGCCATTATGACACGCGTTCTTAGAGACTTGACACATATCTTGTGCCACCAAGATTAATAGGCGACTCTTAGGTTTTGCGCTGGGGAGGTTTATGTTTCTTATAAATAGAAAAAATACATCATTCGATTGACACATTCCCTTGCCTTTTGCCTGAAAGAATTCTTGCGAGTATATCCTCTTCCTGATAACTTCAAACTTTTATTTGCTTCCTGTGAGCCGAGAAACCTCCATCATTTCCTTTCATCGCTTTTTTTCTTTTCTAAGTTAACACAATGGCTGGTAATTCTTTTCGCGCTGACCTTCCAACCCCGATTTCGGTGCCGGCAAATGATAGTCCGGCCACCAGAGGGGCAGAACTGGTGGAGGATGCGGAGGTTCCATTAGTGGCCAAGATCTTGCCCCGCTCTGGAAGAGCATGGGCTGAATTTGGCAGTTGCGATGGGAAGGAGCCGGAACCTGTCCCCTTAGTAACGAAAGAGGAGGATATTGCTGATTTGAAAGTCTGGTAGGGAATTCTATATCGATATACTGTCGGAAGTGGGAGACGACATCGTCTGTTTCAACTGCCCCGGGTACTGCGTGTTATACGTGTACTCTTTCCTTATTAGGTACACTCTTCCTCCCCCACTCTTGGTAGTGGACTTGTCGTTGTTATGAGCTATGTCCTGCCCAAATCTCGTCGTACCTGTATAAACTATTTCTAATGTTTCTCAAGTTTGTGAAGCTCGCCGGCCATGAGCTCACTGTGGGGCATATTCTCAACATCTTCGCCCCTCAACATATTCGTGGTACGATGATCCACATGTACCCTCGGGGGTCAAAGAGTCTGGTGGCGAAGATGGACGACATGGCTAGCCGTTTATTCTATGAGAATTACTTCTACGTGCGGACCGAGCATCTTGTGGCTGATCCAATGGGGTTCCGTGAGAAATGGAACTTTGTGCATAAGTTCGTATGTTGTTTTATTTTTAGTCGAAGGGACACACGACCATTCCTTATCGAGATACTAAATCTTTGTCACTTTTTGTAGCCTCCTCCCCCACCTGTTGACAATATTCGTGAGTGGGTGGGCACTATTCTCCCTCATACGGCGGGGATCCGCACATGGGTGGCCTTCTATGACAAGTATGGGCGCAAACCTCTTTCTACTAAGATGTCGTATCCATTTTTCATATTTCTCCTTCCCTTCTTTCCATTTAATTTCTCACGTGATGCTCATCGATGTCAGGGACGGTATGGAGGGCGATGGCTCATCTGTTTGCTTTCTAGAAACTAGCCTCATCTACTCGCCCTATCATAGTACCCAGTGCTCGACCTTCATTGAGGGATGCTTCAGTTGAATCTGCGATAGCAGTTGCTCCTACTGAGATCGCTTCTCAGGCTGAAGTTCCAAATCATGTTGCTCGCCCGACGGGTGAATCTCCGCCTGCTGAGGATGAATGAGGTCCTTCCAAAAGACAGCGAGTAGGGCTCGAGACAGTCATCTGGGGTTGATATGGTTCCCCATGTAGGGACAGAGCCAGCCATTGCATTTGCTCAACTAGGGACTCCAGCTATTGTTGGTGATCAGCATCCTGCCATAATGGAAGTTTAGCTTACTGGGGCTGCCATTGTAGTTTCAGACGTACACTCATCCTCCGTGCATGGTCGTATTTCCTCTTCAGTTGTTGCGAGAGGAAAGGGAGTCGTGGCCGACAAATATGAATTTGAGTCGGACCTCGACTCTGATGATGTTAGGATGTTTGAGGAGGGCATTGACAATTCGGTGGTTCAAGCGGGTGGTCCGGCCCACTTTTTTGATATTCCATCGGATGTCCACCTCTTAGGGGCTATGGAGGATTTGGTGCTGTAGTTTGATAATTTGTGCTCCAGGGCTGAGACTATGGCCTTTTGGAACATTCTTGTACTGGTTTGATCGACGAGGTGGCCACTATGTGCTTAAGAGTAAGTTCAGTTCCATTACCCCTATTGTTTTTCTTAGTTTTTCTTGATAACGGGGGGCTTACCCATGTTCTCATTTTTCAGACGTATATGCTGGAGGTCGAGAGTATTCGCAAGGCCAACATTCGGGCCAAAATCTTCTTGAAGATACTAGAGAAATATCAGTACTATCGCAACAAGTATCGTGAGATGCATTAGTGACTAAAGGCGAGCCTTTGTGATCGGACTCTCGGTGAGGAGTTGGAGAAGAGGGACCAAGAACTGTTGCAGGCTATTTGTAGCTAGAGTGCGCTTGAGGAGCAACTCCGTGCGAAGGATGAAGAGCTTGAGTTGGGCAAAGAAGTTGTTGTAGAGTGTGAATATCTCCAGGAGAAGCTATGGTTGATGCAATTTGAGATGGATCAGAACCTCCCTAGGGTCGAGGCAATGCGTGCAAAGTGGGTGGGAAAATTGGCCGAGATGGAGTGAAAGGTAGCCGGGTTGGAATGCATGGAGAGTGCCTGGCCCTCAGCTTCAGCAAGGGTGGCGGCTTTGGAGGATACCATCCCCATCCTCCAATCTGAGTAGGAATTAGAAAAGGGCGACGCCCACGCTAAGGGATGAAAGGCTTGAATAGCGCATTAGCGAGATCGATCGGGAGGCCTCGATCTTGGGGGATCAAATCGATGCTCTGGAAGCTGAAAGGGAGCAGTTGCTGGCTCAACTTGAATTCTTCTTCTGCCTCTGTTCCTCGTCAATTGCACGAACTTTTGGTCCATGCTGAAGCCTAGCGGGATATATATAGGAATATATGGGAGGCGGGCAAGGTGACCGAGGCCGAATATGAAGAAGCGCGGGTGAAGGCGAGAGGAGCTCATGTCAATTGCGGATATGACTCGGTGATACCAGAAGTTGATGAGGGCGCCGAAGGTGAATTCCCCAAAGGTAGTGGTGGAGAATTTGCTAATAATAATGCCGAATAGAGGGATAGAGATCTTGATCTGTTTTCTTCTTGTTATTTTCTTCCTTCATCATTGTTTTTGTTGTCGTTGTTCTTTCCTTCTTCTTTTCCCTTGTCATTGGTTTTTTTATTGTTGACTTGGGCCACATGTAAGCTGCGACCATTTATGCGATGACTTTGTATAAAGAAGAGTTGTTCACTGTTATTTGTCTTGTACTTTACCTTTGTTTTTATTTTTCGTGATTATGGTGCGAGATAGATTCCCGCACGGCGAGTCCCAGTCTTTTGTACCTTCTAATGGCCGTCGGCCTCAGGAATATTTTGAATTCTCTTTGGCGATGGCTTAGGGCCTTGAATGGTGTCACTTCAACCTATTGACGTGTCGACCCGTCGCCATTCGTTAGAGGTCGAACTCTTCTTTTTGGCAAAGGGCCTTGGCCTAAAAGGGTGTTATTTCGACTTATCAAAATGTTAATTTGTCATCGTTTGATCAAGGTCGAAATCTTTTTTTTTGGCAAAGGCCTTTGTCCTTAAAGGGTGTTATTTCAAATTATCGAAATATTAACCCGTCGTCGTTCGATCTAGGTCGAACTCTTCCTTTTTGGCGAAGGCCCTTGGCCTTAAAGTGTGTTATTTTGACTTATCGAAATATTAACCCATTGTCATTCGATCGAGGTTGAACTCTTTTTTTTTTTGTAAAGGCCTTGGCCTTGAAGGGTGTTATTTCGACATATTGAAAGGTTAACCTATCGTCGGTCGATCAAGGTCAAACTCTTCTTTTTTAGCGAAGGCCTTGGCCTTAAAGGGTGTTATTGTGACTTATTAAAATGTTAACCCATCGTCATTCGATCGAGGTCGAACTCTTCTTTTTTGGTGAAATCCCTTGTCCTTAAAAGGTGTTATTTCGACTTATTGAAGTAACCCATCGTCGTTCGATTGAGGTCAAACTCTTCTTTTTTGGCAAAGGCCCTTGTCCTTAAAGGGTGTTATTTTGACTTATCAAAATGTTAACCCATAATCGCACGACCGAGGTCGAACTCTTCTTATTTAGAAACGGCCCTTGGCCTTAAAGGGTATTATTTTGACTTATCGAAAACTTAACCCATTGTTGTACGACCGAGGTCGAAATCTTCTCCTTTGGTGAAGGTCTTTGGCCTTAAAAGGTATTATTTTAAATATTAACCCGTCATCGTTCGATCGAGGTCGAACTCTTCTTTTTGGGTGAAGGCCCTTTGCCTTAAAGGTTGTTATTCCGGCTTATCAAAATGTTAA
Organism: Nicotiana noctiflora; assembly: GCA_032618575.1. Classification (NCBI taxonomy): domain Eukaryota; kingdom Viridiplantae; phylum Streptophyta; class Magnoliopsida; order Solanales; family Solanaceae; genus Nicotiana; species Nicotiana noctiflora. The sequence goes on from JASVEL010009409.1 coordinate 91,015, forward strand.
CCCGTCATCGTTCGATCAAGGTCGAACTCTTCTTTTTTGGCGAAGGACCTTGGCCTTAAAGGATATTATTTCGACTTATCGAAATGTTTATCCGTCGTTGTTCGATCAAGGTCGAACTCTTCTCGTGGCCTTAAAGGGTGTTATTTCCACTTATCGAAATATTAACCCGTCGTCGTTCGATCGAGGTCGAACTCTTTTTTTTTGTGGTGAAGGCCCTTGGCCTTAAAGGGTGTTATTTCGACTTATCAAAATATTAACTCGTCGTCATTCGATCGAGGTCGAACCCTTCTTTTTTGGCAAAGTCCCTTGGCCTTAAATGGTGTTATTTCGACTTGTCAAAATGTTAACTCGTCGTCGTTCGACCGAGTTCGAACTCTTTTTCTTTGGAAAAAGCCCTTGGCCTTAAAAGGTGATATTTCAACTTATCGAAATGTTAACCCATCAACGGTCCCAGTTTTCTGGAGAATCAAGCGTCTTTTGGGAGAGCCCCAGTCAGCTAGATATTGTTCGCATCGGAGTGCGTAATACTGGAGGCTATGAAACATCATCGTTTCATTTATATTTGCTCGGCATGTTAATAGGAGTTTTCTTATCTGACTCCTACCTTTCAGTCCGGAGATACAATCGACGGGCGATGTTCCGGTTGCCGTGTGGTAGTTTTTCATTCCTCGATTGAGGTGTTTATTTTATCACTTGATCGTGCGGCGTTTATGTTCCTACTTGAGAAGAGAGCAGAAAGCAAGTTAGAACGATATTATTCTTACCCCTATCGGATAGATCGGTAAATCGGAGTATATTTATAACATAACTTGTTTTGCATGGCCTTTCGATGGGTGATGGAGATGTTTCGACATTTGATGGTTGTATTGAGCTTTCTTTTCCTTTCAAGGCTGCGCTTTTCTTACGCTTGGGTAGGGCTTCGTCTTGGCGATCTTCTTGAGGAATAATCATGTTCCTTGCTTTTGATCTAGAAGAGACTAGGGCATTTAACTAAGAAATCCTCACAAACAGCGCCAAATTGTTTGAATAAAAAGATATTACAACCTTTTTAAACAAATCAATCAAATAAAATGATAGGGTAAATATTAGTCATTCATAATGAATTCCAGATCAATGAACTGGATGGAGAACAACATATAAAGAGAAGTGAAGATAAACAATCTTATTGAAACTTCTTAATATTTTTCTCATTAATCAGTAGAATAGAACATGATACATATTACATCGATCGCTCAGGATTGCTTCATTCATCTCTTTGTTTTTCGGAGATGCAGAGAGGAGATAGATGGAGACTATGAGAGATGTTTTGTTTCTTGAAAACGCACCCCTCTCCCCTAGTGAGAGGTTTTTACCCTCCTATATATATAGCCCTTGACCTCTAGCTATGTGGTATATCTGACACTTCTTCTATGCCTCACACTCCTCGGTTACTTGTTGGAGGTCATCCTTTACTGCTTCGACGAAAGTCGTGAGGGCCAGATATAGAACATCCCATGTTGATCCTTATTGCCTTGTCGTCTGTAAGCGAGGCGTTAGTCGGTTTGATCGTTGTGGTCAGATTTTGACCAATACAAACATAAGTCTAAATTCCAACAGTTTAGTGGGTCAAAATTTGCTATTCAGTGTGCCTAAAGTAAAAGTTAAAGAAACATTCGGATATCTCCAAATAGGGTTCTCGTACCCTGTCCTATTAATTCTAACTCCCCTTGTACCTTTGTTAGTATGCGGTCAATCGGCATTCCTTCCAGCTTGAGTTACACCGAATCATGGGACTAAATGTTACTTTTTTTTTGTTCAAGAGATCAAAATGGTGAAAAAAAGAGATGATTACGATTACATATATAGCGCATGTAACAACCAGTTATCCCGTCAAGAGGTGGCAAATTCAGAAAATTCAATAAGGGTGTTCAAATAAATTTTGAACACTCTTTGCCAGTGGGCTTTGGAAGAATGTTTAAAGTCTATTTTTAATCAATAACAAGTAGTAATATTTTACCCTATACGTAGTATAAGTTTTTACCGAAGGGTGGTTAGTTGACCACCCTTGGAGAAACATAGCTTGGCCCCTACGTTAAGGTATAGCGCAACACGTGCACGATTACAGGCGCTTACTCAGTATTTCAACTGCCATGTATAGCACATATATTACATGCGCTATACCATAACTTCAAAAGGCGTTCAGGTATAGCGCATGTAATACATGTGTTATACATTAATAATCCCTTCTTCCCCGGGCATTTTGTCGTACGTTGGTTCCCCCCCCCCTCCCCCCCCAAATTTTTTTCCTCTATTAGAGTCCACCTTGTCTCTCCGCATAAAATGTAAGATTCAAGGCTAGCTCGTGTTGCAGAACAAGATTTAAGGCCGATTTGCTTGAAAGGCGACGTATATTCACCGTTCAAAATTTTCAAACAACAGGCATTTTGCTAAACTCTTTTCGTATAAATTGTTATATTTTTGTATAATTCATTTTTATTAAATTATGTCATTTTTTTGTTGCGTATTTTGTTAATTTTTTTTAAAAATCTGATTATTTTATTTTTATGATATTTAAATTCGATTAAATTAAATAACAATATGGGATTATGTTTAAGGATTTTAAATTCCATAAATTTCATAATGTAAAAAAATTACAATAAAAATTAAAATTACTTACAGTTCTATGTAGTTTGTCATAATATGTGATGTTTTGTGATAATTCATTGTTATGTTTGAGGATTTTAAATTTCAGAAATTTCATAAAGAAAAAAAAAATTTAAAAATTACCAAAATAAGAAAATAACATTATTTATACTTCCGTGTAATTTGTGATAATATTATGTTTTAGTAGCGGATCTTTATTGAGTTTGTTGAATATTATTTAATTGTTGATATTTAATTTGTTGAATATTATCTAATTGAAGTTCAATAATTTTCTGTCATTAACGTATTTTTTTATTATAATCAATTATGAATCATGTGTTAATAAATTAATATGCAATCAATTACTAATCTTATAGTAAAAGTATTGTCATATACCAATTAATTAGAATACGATAAGTTAAATATTTAATGTTCGTTGGCTTACAAATAAAAATATAAATAGTTGTTAGTATAAATGAGACTCTCCCATTTTTTATCGTAAAATCTAAAAAAACTAACATGTAAATCGTTACGAATCAATAAATGATAAATAATACTTTATATCAAAATCATTAATAAAAATATTTAAAATATCCAGATAAGTTAGAAAAAGTTAAATTTTCGTGTTATTTTAGTGGTGAATAAAAATATAAAAGTTAGTACAGATGAGACTACCGATTTTTGTCGTAAAATCTTAAAAACTAACATATAATCTTTTATGAATTAAATAAGGATAAGTAAAACTTCATATCAAAAGAACTAATAATATAAAAAGTTATGAATTAAATAAGTAATTAATAATACTTTGTATGAAATTAATCAATAAAGTATTCGAGATATCTCGAGATCTTAACGAGTAAAGAGAACATACGATTAATTAATTACTCAATGTATAGACATCAATACGTTGACGTGCATTTCCAGCATTCCTTACATAAGAACATCCTTGTGTTCATCCGGAATCCTTAAAAAATTTTGCAAAGTCTCATCGTCATTGATGTTAAGCTTGATATAACAAACAACACCTTTCAGAGTAAAAGAATATTGATATCTTGTGGTTACCTGAAGATTAACCAAACGTTTACTCCCATTCATTCTTTTACAAATTAAAGATACCAATTTGTCGTACTTCAACGTGAGAGGCACCTTAACAATACATTATAGAGAACAATTATAGTGTATCGAATTATTTTTCACCACAATCTTACTGCCCCAATATAATGCAACCCTAGGTTTTCGCTTATCAAACATTTTAGCAAGATTCAAAGAGAAAAGGTATATTGATGAAGATGAAGTGATGTATAAAGGATGCTGAAGAACAAAGGCATGGTTCAAATTCACTCAAAAATAATTTTTTCAAGGATGAACGTTCGACCTTAGGGAAGCAGTTGGGATGCCATCAATGTAGCGCAACTAAAAATGCGCTATACAGTTATCTATTATGGCAGCTCAATGGTTCAATATAGCGCATGTAATAAATGATCAATTGCATACATACAAGGGCTATACAATAAATTATTATGGCCGTTAAAGTATGCATGCGATATATACAAAATTGTGTTCATCTCTTTTTTTCACCTATTTTGGTAAAATTAAAAAAAACAAAATGTATGGGGGCGAATCGGGGGTAAGATGAGGCGAGCATGTATATACGTACGGCCGACTCGGATGCAATACGGGTCGGGCACGCCTCCTTACGTGGCCGCTAACATCGGGTGACGTCCTCCTCCGTGTCCATACGGTAAAAATGATACGTCCTCATCCATAGTAGCGTATCAGCAGGCTCGCCCGAGTAGACGTCCCCGACTCCCCCTCCCCTGTGTTTTCGTTGTAATAGCAATAGCTTTGGGACGATGTAATATGTCGGCGAGGGGGTCGTCCTTCTATATAAGGAAGGGTCCCCCTCATTTGTACGACAGACATTATTGATCATTAATAATACAACTCTCTCTCTGCCATTTTCTCTCTATTGTTATTGTGAGCACGTGATTTTGCCCTATATGAGAATTACTCCCAAAAATTCAAAATAAAGAGTTTTGTTTTGTTTGCATTTTTCGTGGATTTTCTGTTATTATTCGCTTATTGTTTACGTCCGTGCGTGCGTGTTTTGATGTTTAAATTAATAGAAAAAATACAAAAAAAAATATATATATGCTGCATTTTTTTTGAATTCATAATTGAATTAAGTAATTCGTTTTATAAAATAATTAAAATCAAATGGTCGTGTTTTGCATTGTAGTTAAAGTTGTGTAATTTAATTGATGTTTAATGTGAGAATTGGTATTCGAGCATAATTAATTTCTATAAATTAATTTGACTTTGTAATGTATTTTAGAAATTTGTGTTTTAATAAATTAGGAATTAATAAATAAATAAAAGAAAAGAAGGAAATTGAGAAAGAAAAGAAACGGACTGGGCTGGCCAAATATAAAAAAAAATTAGCCCAAATAAAACCCTTACCCGGCCCTAGAACACCTGCCATCAATACCCCATCTTGACTGTTGATCTAACTGGATCAAACGGTCCAGATTCTCAAACCCTTAACTAAACCAAACGACACCCTTACCCCCCTAAACGGCTCCGTTCGAGAATTAACCTATTTGATCTCAACCATCGAATTCAATGATCCAACGGCCGAGATCAAAAGACCCATTTCAATACCCCCAAAACCCTTTTCCATCTCAAACCCATACCCCTCCCTTCGTCTCTGAGAGAGAGACAAAATAACACCGCCGCCCAACCACCGTCTGCCGCCTACCGGAAATCGCCTCACGGCGGTTCCGGTAGGCCAAACCTCCCCAAATTAATACCATAGCTCCCCCTAAACCCCCTCTACACGAATCCGTGGTCTGTTAACCTCTAATCATCCCCGAATGTCTCGAATATTCAATCGAAGATTCGAGTTAAAACCAAAACCACACCAAACCACTCCAAACTCACCCCAAACACTCCTGTGACCTCCCTCACACACTTACCACCCTTAGTTTCACTCGAATCTGACCGGAAATACTCGAACCCCAAATCCGAGCCCAAGAACCCTAATATTCAAAATTAGGGAGTTTCGTCAATGGAAGTCTAATAGACTTTAATTGGGACGTTTTCATTTGAAAACGTTCCAATTAGAGTCCTTTCGACTCCAGAAATGCCAACTCGAGTCCGAATTGGCCCATATCCGTTCAAATTCTGATTCCTTTCTTAAGGTATTTGATTTCTTTTTACTGTTTTACTCATTGTTTAGTTGTAGTTGTTCATTTGTTTAATTTTGTGTTTAATTTTAACTTTTCTTTCTTCTTCTTCATCCGGCCTTTTATTTGGTCATTTGTTGTTTCTGATTTGTTTATGTGAATATGTTAGTTATAGAATACGTATTCGCGTCGATTAGCGTCGTCGAATAGTTAGCTTCGTATTTGTCCGGCATTGGCCGAGATATGTTTGAACATGACTGATCGATTAGTTATAGATTATACATGTTGTGGTCGATTTAACGAACGTCGTCGTATAAATTCGCGAAGTTGTTGTTTGAAATCCCGGGCAGTGGGTCATTGGGTCATTACTATTAGAATAAAATTGATTTGATGATTTCTATTTTTGTGGGATCATTTGGTTGTTTGATTTTAGATTCTGAGTAAGCTGTGGGATTGGATATAGCTGTTAGAGGCTTAAGATGAATTAAATTTAGTTATAGAATTTCAGAATTAGTGGAATGCCACTTTGAGCATATATGAATCATTAGGGCAGGTTGAATTATGCTATATCAGTGACACAAAGTAGTGAAGGCCAGGAATTAGTCCTAGTTTAATATGCAATGCACATGGGAAGAGTATTAGGACTTGCTGGACAGCAGGATTTTCTACCATTTTTTCTGCACTTTAGAGTTTTAAATAGTTGAAATCATACTTAGACAACTAAAAAGGGAATAACAGGGGTTAGACAGATCTGAAACAAATAAAAAATAGGCTTGTGTTGAGTTTGAAGGCTATAAGAAGACAGGGACATCTCACAAAAAGGAGGAGGACTAACAGAGAGAGGTCTAAAAAAGAAAAGCCTTAAGCTTTGAATATATTCTGAAAATTGAGAGCATTAAGTTGAATAGAGAAAATACACTAAGTATACACTGATATACACTCATAAACACTGTAAGAATCTGAAGGGAGATTAAAGGGAGTCCATAGTTTGAGAGTTAAAGGAGGGAAAGTAAGGTCTCTTTTGTTATAAAAAGCCAACATCAGTCTACTACTGTTTGGTATAGCAGAGAACTGGAGCATCAAAGGCCCACAAAAAGGCCCCACCTCAGGGTGTTTGTTGAAGCGTCACAAGAACAATGGGACTGGTTGGCCAAGGAAGAAGCTTATAGAACAAAGATTAGCAAGATAGAGCAACGGACCCAAGAGCTCCAATTTGAAAAGGATATACAAGCTGCCGCCAGCAAAGGAGATAAAAAGAAGTTAGCATAAGAAAATGACTTCTTGAAATCTCAAACCCGGCAAATGCAAATAGATGCTGACAGACAGTTGAGGAGTCGATCAGACGAGAAATTGATAAAGGGTTTAAAAAATCAAGTCGCAGATGTCCAAAAAGAATTGGAAGAGTCGAAGGCCCAGACGATGAGGATCCGCGCTAGCTGGAGAAGGGAGGCACATCAACATGCACTTCATCTACAACGAGTGGAAAAAGATTATGCTGAGATCATCGCTAATCTAAGGGAAGCGGATGCTACCCTCAGGGAAAGGGTTTTCAAACAAGCCCGGGATGCCAGAGAAGACCTCGACCGTTGTTACAATTTGATGGCACGACTGCAAGAACAAGTGGATAGACTCTTAGACCGAGTCACCAATAATGTTCATATATTAGGAGCAAAGAACCAGCGGATAGAGCAGCTACTCAGAGAAAGGGACAGAATCAAGGACAAAATTGAGGAAATTGGACATTATGTCACCATGAAGTGCTTAGCTTGTGAACAAATTCCCCGCACCGCCCTTTTTGCTTCAGTTATGGACTATGTTCATCAGATCATGAGAGAGTTAAGGGGACTACACAGGGACCTCACACCAAGGCCCGCGGTAAGGCCGAACGATGCCTCGCGGGCCCCCAGGAATTTAAGAGCATTAGCCTGTTGATTAAAAGATTTATTTTGAAATATTGAGTCAAGCTGGTTGGCATTTTATTTTATTTTTCGAGTCAAGTATTTCTCTTATTTTTGTTGATCATTGTAAGACATGTTTTGTACTGTAAGAGTTTTTGATATAAAAATTTCCGAATTTCGCCACAATCTTGTTATTAGAACTACGCTCGGTCTGATTCACGCGGGGACGTGATACGTAGGCAATCCACATAAGATTCGACCACCGCTAAAAAGAGAAAAAGAAAAATAGGGAGGTTAATAATAATAAAGTTTTCAAGGATAAGAAAAAGAAAAGCTGGAAAGACGCATGCGAGGAATACATGTAGAAATGGTTAATTGATTAGGTGCATTACATCCAAACGTGCGATAACATGCCTGTTAAATTCAGTGAGCTAACAAGTTTGTTGCATTTCAGAAAAGTTTAGCAGTTGACTTGACAGAGTATACTGGCCGATCACCCTTACCATACCAGATCAAAAGGTCCAATTCGAGCAAGCATGTCTAGTTCCGGCAAAAGTATCGATGGGGAGAAAACAAAGATACAAATCATGAAAGAAGAAGTGGACCGGTTGAGACATCAAATGACAGAGATGCACCTAGCCTGGGCTAGGGGACAATCATCACCAAACCTTCCTACTTTTCCACCAGCACCAGAGCGTCCGCCCATTGACCCCTCGACAAGTGCACCAATCTATCCTTATTATCAAGGGGAAAACCCATATACCTCCCCGGTTTCACCAGCCAGGCAAAATCCTCCTCCCCCGGTTACCCATGTTTTTGTGGCACCTCCACCTGCTACTTTACAAAAGTCGTCCAGTGAGCCGCTTTTTCAAATCCACGACAATCATTGTTATTCTCCCGAGCCTACCTTTAAGGCTCCTGAACCGCATTCACACACCCCTCACTGGGATAACACGGCAGAACGAGAAAAGCACGTCAAAAGTTCGGAGCATGAGGAAGTTATTCGAAAGGTTAAAAGCCCGGAGCAGTCCTTCAGGAATATGCATGGTTTGGGCAACCAGGTCAGTGTCGCTTACAAAGATCTGTGTCCATTCCCAGATGTCCAGTTGCCAGCCGGGTTCAAAACGTCCAAGTTTGACCTATACGAAGGGCATGGTGACCCAGTAGCCCATCTTCGAGGTTTTTGTAGTAAAATGCGAGGAGCCGGAGGACGAGACGAGATTCTGATAGCTTACTTCGGTCAGAGTTTGGGGGGATCTGCACTAGAGTGGTACACTAGGCGGGATCCCAGCAGATGGTTTACATGGGATGATTTGGCTCAAGCATTCATCGGCCAGTTCCAGTATAATCTTGAAATAATCTCCGATCGCTTATCATTGCTAAAGTTAGAGAAGAAACCCGCCGAAAGTTTTAGAGAATTTGGTTTCCGCTGGAGGGAACAGGCAGCGAGGGTAGATCCGCCGATGAAAGAAAATGAAATGGTGGATTACTTCCTATAGACACTGGAGCCAACCTATTTCGGACATCTGGTGACGTCTGTGGGTAAGTCATGCACTGAGGTGATAAAGATGGGGGCTATGATCGAGGAAGCCTTGAAAGCCAACAAGATCATGAGTTATGCAGCGTTGAAAGCCACCACTCAAGCTATTCAAAGTGGCACCGGAGGGGTGCTTGGGAAAAAGAGGAAAGAAGAGGTCGCGGCAGTTGATTCCGGAGCATGGTTCAGGAACAGAGGCCCCGCATCCCATTATAATTCGCCACAGCCCCACCAAAAAAATTACTCTCACAATCCATATAGCCATCCACAACACTATTACCCAACACCAGATGCTCACTTCACCGTCCATCATGCCCAATCATATGCTCCACCTCCCGTCCAGGCACCATGGCGTGCGCCAAATCCACAAAATAATTACCCACCCCCAAGAGCCTATGGAAATCCCACGGGTGCGGGCTTTCGTCCGAATCAAGCCTTCAAGAACGACAGAGCACCAAGGACGAAGACCTTCACTCCCTTGGGAGAGTCTTACACCAGTTTGTTCCACCGATTGAAGCAAGTAGGGTTGCTAAATCCGGTCGAGGCTAAGCTACCAAACCCTCTTCCAAAGAATCCGGATCATTCAATAAATTGTGCATACTGCTCAGGATGTCCAGGGCACGACACAGAAAAGTGTTGGCGGTTGAAAACAGCTATCCAAGAACTCATCGACACTCGCCGAATTGAGGTCCAGACTCCAGCGGATCCCAACATCAACCAAAATCCACTTCCAACTCATCATGAGACCAACATGATCGAGTTGGTACGGGTAGAAGAGGGAAAGGAGAAAACCTCTCAGACTATAATGATGATCAAGTCTAGTGGGGTAAGAATGAAAAAGGGGCCAAGCCTTGATGAGTCACTCATCTGCAAGAAGGACGTACAAGGGGATTGGAAGCAGAAAAGGGAAGTGTGAACAAAGCGCCCATGAAGCCAGAGGAAGTAAATATAGTTGTACCAGGGGCAGCAACCAGGCCCGTCTTGACTGTAGCAGGTGTTCGAGTGGATCCTTTCATCATCAAGCCAGCAATACAGTTGCCAATAGTTGATAGCAAAGCTATTCCATGGAATTATGATCGGATCACGACAACTTACAAAGGGAAAGAAGTTAAAGAGGAAGTTTGCGAAGCGCAAGGTTTGACCCGCTCAGGGAGATGTTTTGCCCCTGCGGAATTGAGGAAGATCACTCCGGCAACACTGAAAAAGCCGGTAACTGACGAAGAGGCAGAAGAATTCCTGAAAAAGATGAAGATGCATGATTATTCCGTCCTAGAACAGCTGAAGAAGACTCCTGCGCAAATCTCATTGCTGTCCTTGCTGATACATTCCGAAGAACATCGACAAGCTTTGATGAAAGTTTTGAATGAGGCCCATGTGCCTGATAAAATCTCTGTGAGTCATTTGGAAAAGATCACCAATAGGATCTTCGAAGCAAACCGGATCACTTTCACCGATGATGAGTTGCCCTGAGGAAGGCACCGAGCACAACAAGGCTTTATATCTTACGGTAAAATGCGAGGAGTCGGTGGTTACCAAAGTCCTAGTCGACAATGGGTCCAGTGCGAACATTTGTCCTCTCTCTACTCTAAACAAGTTGAAAGTGGATATCGGCAGGGTACGCAAGAACAGTATATGTGTCCGAGGGTTTGATGGAGGAGGCAAGGCATCAGTCGGGGACGTAATATTAGTCTTGACAATCGGACCTGTGGAGTTCACCATGGAATTCCAGGTGCTGGACATGGTAGTTTCATACAACCTTCTGATAGGACGACCGTGGATCCATGCTGCAAAAGCAGTTCCGTCCAGCCTACACCAACTAGTCAAGTTTGAATGGGATCGACAGGAGATCGTAGTCCATGGAGAGAATTATCTACAACCAGGCACCATCGTCTCCTTTGTCGACACGGAAGAGGATGTTGGGCCATGGGTATACCAGGTCTGTGATGCAGTATCCGTCAACCGAGTTCCAGAAGGGGAATGCATTCTTAATGACAGAATAATTATTGCAGAAGTCATGGTGGCTCAAGAAATGTTGAAAAACGTTTTCATACCCGGCAAAGGTTTAGGTGCATCTCTGCAAGGAATCATACAACCGGTATCTGTGGTCGAAAATGTGGGAACCTTCGGCTTGGGATTCAAGCCAACACCAGAGGACATCCAGCGAGCCAAGAGGAATAAGCAGAAGACATGGGTGCTCCCGAAGCCTGTTCCGCGCCTTTCGCGATCTTTTGTCAGGTTCGGAATAAGAAGACGTCCGACAACAAAGGTTCCCAGTCCTATGATCAGGCCAGACGAAGAGTTCTTGAGAAAGTTTGAGGACCTGTTCTCTGATGTATGCATGGTAGAGGATGGCGAAGGACCTAGCCATGCCGAGATACAGTTTGTGGGATCGAAAGCAAAGTTGAATAATTGGAAGGCTACTCCTCTCCCTATCCGGAAGGAGTCTTGGTAGTTTGTTTTGGATTGTTTTCTTTCAAATTTTGTGTTGAGGCTGTCCCCGGAATAAAATCCATTTGTTTTAGTTCATTTTTGTTTGAGTGTGCAAGCTTGTACTGTTCCCATTAATGAAATTTTGTTCCCTTTGTTTCTAATTTTGTTTATTTTCCTTCTTTTTACTTTTCTGAGCAGCTTTCTTTCAACCGATCTTAATGATATGGCGTGCTTAAAGATTAATCAACCCAGTCTAGAAAGTCAATCTGGTTTGGAAATAATAACGCATGAAATAAGAAGTGACGAGAGTGAATCCGAATACGGCGATGATGAAGCCGTAGAAGAAATCGGCGAAGAATTAAGTCACTTCGAGGAAAAGCCCAAGCCCAACTTGAATGATACTGAGGCTGTTAATCTGGGGGATACGAATGATGTTAAAGAAACCAGAATAAGCATCCATATCGAACCCAACATGAGAGAAGAATTGATCAAAACACTCATGGAGTTTAAAGACATTTTTGCATGGTCATACGACGACATGCCAGGACTCAGCACCGATCTAGTGGTTCACAAATTACCTACTGACCCGGCATGCCCTCCCGTCAAACAAAAACTGCAGAAATTTAAGACGAAGATGAGTGTAAAGATCAAGGAGGAAGTAACCAAGCAGTTGTAGGCGAAAGTCTCGATACCCTGATTGGTTGGCTAACGTAGTACCGGTGCCAAAGAAAGACGGGAAGATCAGAGTATGTGTGGACTATCGCAATCTCAACAAGGCGAGCCCTAAGGATAATTTCCCGCTTCCCAATATCCATATACTGATTGATAATTGCGTCGGGCGTGAGATCGGATCCTTTGTGGACTGCTATGCGGGATATCATCAAATCTTGATGGATGAAAAGGACGCAGAAAAGACGGCTTTTATCACACCGTGGGGAACTTATTGCTACCGGGTAATGCCATTCGGCCTGAAGAATGCAGGGGCAACATACATGAGGGCGATGACTACGGTATTCCATGACATGATACACAAAAAAATTGAAATGTACGTGGATGATGTGATTATAAAATCTAGACGTCAAGAAGACCACATTGCCGATCTCAGGAAGTTTTTCCAAAGACTTCGAAGATATGACATCAAGCTTAATCCGGCCAAATGTGCATTTGGAGTTCCGTCAGGAAAGTTGCTAGGATTCATCGTCAACCGACGGGGCATTGAGTTGGACCCATCCAAAATCAAGTCCATCCAGGAGTTACCCCCGCCAAAGAATAAAACAGAGGTAATGAGTTTGTTGGGAAGGTTAAATTACATCAGTAGGTTTATTGCTCAGCTTACGGCAACCTGTGAACCCATATTCCGTCTGTTGAAGAAAGACGCTGTGATAGATTGGACGACAGAATGTCAGGAAGCGTTTGACCAAATTAAAGGGTATCTGTCAAAACCACCCATGCTAGTTCTGCCTGAACCGGGTAGACCCCTGATTCTTTATCTAACGGTTTTGGAGAATTCGTTCGGCTGCGTACTTGGGCAGCATGATCTTACTGGCAGAAAGGAACGGGCCATTTACTATCTCAGTAAGAAATTCACGGTCCACGAGGTTAAGTATACTCATTTGGAAAAGACCTGTTGTGCTTTGACTTGGGTAGCCCAAAAGCTGAAACATTATTTGTCTTCTTACACTACTTACCTCATTTCACGTTTGGATCCATTGAAGTATATTTTCCAGAAGCCTATGCCTACAGGGAGGTTAGCAAAATGGCAAATACTACTTACAGAATTTGACATCATATATGTAACAAGGACGGCTATGAAAGCTCAAGCCCTAGCCAATCACTTAGCGGAGAATCCTGTAGATGACAGATACGAACCTTTGAGGACATATTTTCCAGACGAAGAAGTATTGCAAATTGATGGGTTAGAATTAACCGAGGATCCAGGGTGGAAGCTTTTCTTCGACGGAGCGGCGAACGCAAAAGGAGTCGGAATAGGGGCTGTGCTTATCTCTGAAATGGGACATCATTATCCTGTTACTGCTCAATTGCGTTTTCATTGTACCAACAATATGGCTGAGTACGAGGCATGCATCTTAGGGTTGCGATTAGCGGTAGACATGTATGTACAGGACGTCTTGGTCTTGGGGGATTCGGACCTTCTGGTACATCAGATTCAGGGAGAATGGGAAACCAGAGATTTGAAGCTTATCCCATATCGTCAATGTTTGCATGATCTGACCAATCGTTTTCGATCAGTAGAATTCAGGCATATCCCAAGGATGCATAATGAGGTTGCAGATACTCTAGCTACTTTGGCGTCAATGCTACATCACCCGGACAAGGTTCGTGTTGATCCATTACATATTCAGATCCGGAATCAGCATGCTTATTGCAATATGATAGAGGAAGAGATGGATGGTAAGCCATGGTTTCATGATGTCAAGGAATACCTCAGGTTAGGAATATACCCAGAGCAAGCAACTGGAGATCAAAAGAGAGCTATTCGGCGATTGGCGAACGGATTTTTTCTTAGTGGGGGGGGGGGTGCTGTATAAAAGAACCCCAGATTTGGGATTGTTGAGATGTATAGATGCAATTCAAGCCACAACAGTGATGACAGATGTACACTCCGGAGTTTGTGGGCCACACATGAGCGGATACGTATTGGCAAAGAAGATTCTTCGAGCAGGATATTACTGGCTCACTATGGAGCGTGATTGTATAAGTTTCGTGCGAAGATGCCATCAGTGTCAGATACACGGCAATTTGATTCATTCTCCGCCGACCGAGTTGCATACAATGTCAGCACCATGGCCGTTTGTTGCATGGGGGATGGATGTTATTGGACCTATAGAACCTGCGGCTTCCAATGGTCATAGGTTCATTCTGGTAACGATCGATTATTTTACCAAGTGGGTGGAGGCCAAAACCTTCAAATCAGTGACCAAGAAGGCAGTGGTGGACTTCGTACATTCCCACATCATCTGCAGGTTTGGAATTCCAAAGATAATCATCACAGATAACGGTGCCAATCTTAACAGCGGATTGATGAAAGAGGTATGTCAACCGTTCAAGATTACACACCGAAATTCCACACCATATCGTCCCAAAGCAAATGGTGCGGTTGAGGCAGCAAACAAGAATATAAAGAAGATATTGAGGAAAATGGTAGAAGGGTCTAGGCAATGGCATGAAAAGTTACCATTCGCACTACTGTTGGGTTATCGCACTACCGTCCGGACTTCGGTAGGTGCAACTCCTTACTTGTTGGTGTACGGGACCGAAGCAGTAATACCAGCAGAAGTTGAAATTCCATCCCTCCGAATTGTCGCCGAAGCTGAGATTGACGACGATGAGTGGGTCAAAACCCGATTGGAGCAATTGAGCTTGATCGATGAAAAGAGATTGACAGCAGTATGTCATGGCCAATTGTATCAAAAGAGAATGGCAAGAGCATATAACAAGAAGGTACGTCCCAGGAAATTTGAAGTAGGACATCATGTGCTGAAGAGAGTTCTACCACATCAGGCCGAAGCAAAAGGAAAGTTCTCTCCAAATTGGCAGGGACCATTTGTTGTGACTAGAGTATTATCCAACGGCGCTCTATGTCTAACTAATATTGAAGGAAGGTGCACCGATATGGCTATCAATTCCGATGCAGTCAAGAGATATTACGTGTAATTCTTTAATGTATTTGTCAACGTTTGGTTTTCGTTTGTGTGTATTTGGCATTTTTTGGAGAATGAAATGACAGAGGCAATTTTTCTACTACCCAAACACTTTAACCCTTGTTTTCCCCTTTAAGCCTTAATTATTCTTTCATATACCACTTTTGGAATCCCCAAGGAAGATGTATAACAAAATAGAAAAAGAAACAAAGAAAAACACAAGAAAAAGTGAACTACGTTCGACCTGATTCCTCAAGAAGGATACTTAGGCGCCACACGGCTCGGTCATAATAAAATAAAAAAATCAAAGATTCCCCAAGCAACAAAACTGGGGCAGAAGTCATTGTTTCGTTTGAAAAGATAGTGTGGATTCCGAAAGTTGTAATGAGCTAACCGTTGAGATTAAACCCCTTTTCTTTAGCCTCACGCACAAAAACCACATTAATGACCAAAAAGACCTCTTGATCAGTATTGGAGAAATGCCAAGTCATGCGAATGAAAACTACGAATGACACTTCAATCCTCGACTGAATCTAGGACTCACCAGCTGAAAAGGGATAGCCCTTTAGAGGAAATTTCATGGATAATACCCCAACCCACTGCATAGAAAGAAAGCGAAATGAGAGAGTCTTAACGGTGAAAACCCTTGCGGGCACCTTAAGGCGAAGAAAGCTAAGAGAAATAAAATGAGAGAGTCTTGCGGTGAAAACCTTTACAGGCACCCTAAGGTGACGGGAGATCGAGAGAAATGAGAGAATCCCATTAGTGAAAACCCTTTGAAAGGCACTATGAGGTGACAAGGCGAGATGGTTACAAGGTGTCTGCATGAGACAAGGTTGGGACATTCGTTTGCCTCTAGCAAAACACAGCCGTCAGAAAGTGATTGACATAAATAGACTGGGTAGATTAATCTCGAAGGCACGACATAACCATTGGACCAGTTATACATTCAGATAAGTTTTTCCCAATTTAAAGTTCAGAAAAATTTTCCTTTTTGTCTTTTTGCAGTCCACACTCTTTATTGCATTTTTATTTATCATTTTTCTATCTTTTAAAGATTTTTATATTTATGTCGAAAGTTGACTTTTCAAAGCTTACTACCAAGTCTCCCAAAGCGGTACAATGAAGATGAATAGGCATGGAACAAGGCAATAAGGCAAAAGTCATTCCGATATTAAGATTGGAACGATAGATTGATTGGAAGGTTCACCGAAATTACGGAGTAGGATGGACACATATTACACACCCGGAAGATAGTTTCTCACAACAGATCACCGACCAAGAGGGTCAGACCACACTGAAGTTTGGAATAAAACGAGAGATAAGAGATCCTGTAGAAAGAGCGCCATCCACCAGCAAGTATCAACGTCGTCCCCAAAGTTCGAGGAAAGCAAAGCAGCTAAAAGAGAAAAGGAAAATTGCCCCAGCAAGAGCGGCATGACCACTCACGGTGTTTTGAAACTAACAATTTTTCTTTGATTTAAAGCAAGAAAAGAGGGTTCGTCGGCAGAAAAGCATGCCACGTAGAAGGTTATCAAACTGGGGCAGAAAATTTTCTCCCATGGCGAAAAGTTTCTTGAAAGCAAATACCTAGTGGATAAGGATAGAAAGCAACGCAGGATTTTAGAAAATACCAGTTTCAAGCAGAATAGTTTTGAAAGAGGCTAGACAACACGAGGAAGTGATCTTTAAGCCTAATATTATCCCCAGCAGTTCTTGGAGAAATGAAACACTGATTTTCGAGATTTCCCCAGCAACATTATATACCATAAGTTTTCAAGAAAACAAAGCGCAAGTCCCTGAAGGAGGTTGGGAAAGAGGAAAAAGGAAAAGAGAGTCCCTGCCAGGGTAATTTTCAGTCAATGAAAATTCAACCCCCAGCGAGCTCGAGAGAGAATAAAGGTTGAAGGAAGCAGAAAAAGAGGAAATAAAGAATACTTCCCCAATAGCATTATCTCCAGCAGGTAAGTAAACGGTCCCAAGGATATCCCCAGCAGTCAAAGGAAAATAACACGATCCAGGAAGAAAGCAATTCCAAAACAAGGTAATTCAGAAGAAAAGGTGGCCCAAGAGACGATGCAGAAAGAAGAAAATGGTACATGAAGCAAAGGAAGGCGATATAGATAGGATGGAGTTAGTGAGTTGTAATTGAAGTCAGGGAGCCCGCCTAAAGAATGGACTGGCGATTTATTTTGAAGTTGTAGTTGAAGTCAGGGAGCCCGCCTGAAGAATGGAGTGGCGATTTAATTTTGAAGTTGTAGTTGAAGTCAGGGAGTCCGCCTGAAGAATGGAGTGGCGATTTAATTTCGAAGTTGTAGTTGAAGTTAGGGAGCCCGCCCGAAGAATGGAGTGGCGATCTAGTTTTGAAGTTGTAATTGAAGTCAGGGAGCCCGCCTGAAGAATTGAGTGGCGATTTTATTTTGAAGTTGTAGTTGAAGTCGGGGAGCCCGCCTGAAGAATGGAGTGGCGATTTATTTTGAAGTTGTAGTTGAAGTCGGGAGCCCGCCCGAAGAATGGAGTGGCGATTTATTTTGAAGTTGTAGTTGAAGTCAGGGGAGCCCGCCCGAAGAATGGAGTGGCGATTTATTTTGAAGTTGTAATTGAAGTCGGGAAGCCCGCCTGAAGAATGGAGTGGCGATTTAGTTTTGAAGTTGTAGTTGAAGTCGGGAGCCCGCCCGAAGAATGGAGTGGCGATTTATTTTGAAGTTGTAATTGAAGTCAGGGAGCCCGCCCGAAGAATGGAGTGGCGATTTAGTTTTGAAGTTGTGGTTGAAGTCGGGGAGCCCGCCCGAAGAATGGAGTGGCGATCTAGTTTTGAAGTTGTAATTGAAGTCAGGGAGCCCGCCCGAAGAATGGAGTGGCGATTTTATTTTGAAGTTGTAGTTGAAGTCGGGAGCCCGCCCGAAGAATGGAGTGGCGATTTATTTTGAAGTTGTAATTGAAGTCGGGGAGCCGCCCGAAGAATGGAGTGGCGATCTAGTTTTGAAGTTGTAGTTGAAGTCGGGAGCCCGCCCGAAGAATGGAGTGGCGATTTAGTTTCGAAGTTATGAGTTGAAGTCAGGGAGCCCGCCTGAAGAATGGAATGGCGATTTATGATTAGAGTGTGTTGATAAAGTCAAAAGCCCAGCGGAAAAGCAGAACGACGTCTCATTTTCTAAATATTTGATAAGGAAAGTGAACCATCGGAAAGTGACAGAGTGTAAAGGAAATCCCCGGCATGAATCCAAGTTCATAATCAGAAGGAAGGCAACAAGGATCAGAAAAGATAGATTCAGACTTCGAAGGAGAATAGTTCGAAGATCACAAGGAAGGGACCATTGGTCGGAGTTCGGCAATCAAGATAAGCCGAAATAACAATTGTCAGAAGAGAAGAAGCATGTGAAGAAACATCAGAGCCAGCAGGATGACAAGGAACACGACAAGATCAAGTTGAAAAGATAGATAAGAATTTGAAATACTGTAACTTAGTCTAACTTCTTATTTTTTGTTTAGCACGATGTAATAAGGAGATCAGTTAAGCAGTGGCATCAGCAGCAACAACAGTAACAGCAAGATCACGGCAGTCATGGTAGTCCCAGCTACAAAAACTTCCCGAACTACATTGACCGGATTCCCTTTTAGCCAGAGATATGTAGGAGACCTTTTGAAGCGAAGGTTCGGTCAAACTTTTTCAAAAAATGCTTCACACGGAGTGCTTGCTCACTTATCTTTGCACGAAAACTCTTCATATTTACGTCCGTGCGTGCGTGTTTTGATGTTTAAATTAATAGAAAAATACAAAAAAAAAATATATATGCTGCATTTTTTTTGAATTCATAATTGAATTAAGTAATTCGTTTTATAAAATAATTAAAATCAAATGGTCGTGTTTTGCCTTGTAGTTAAAGTTGTGTAATTTAATTGATGTTTAATGTGCGAATTGGTATTCGAGCATAATGAGTTTCTATAACTTAATTTGACTTTGTAATGTATTTTAGAAATGTGTGTTTTAATATATTAGGAATTAATAAATAAATAAAAGAAAAGAAGGAAATTGAGAAAGAAAAGAAACGGACTGGGCTGCCCAAATATAAAAAACAATTAGCCCAAATAACACCCTTACCCGGCCCTAGAACACCTGCCATCAATACCCCATCTTGACTGTTGATCTAACTGAATCAAACGGTCCAGATTCTCAAACCCTTAACTAAACCAAACGACACCCTTACCCCCCTAAACGGCCCCGTTCGAGAATTAACCTATTTTATCTCAACCATCGGATTCTATGATCCAACGGCCGAGATCAAAAGACCCATTTCAATACCCCCAAAACCCTTTTCCATCTCAAACCCATACCCCTCCCTTCGTCTCTGAGAGAGAGACAAAATAACACCGCCGCCTAACCACCGTCTGCCGCCTACCGGAAATCGCCTCACGGCGGTTCCGGTAGGCCAAACCTCCCTAAATTAACACCATAGCTCCCCCTAAACCCCCTCTACACGAATCCATGGTCTGTTAACCTCGAATCATCCCCGAATGTCTCGAATCTTCAATCGAAGATTCGAGTTAAAACCAAAACCACACCAAACCACTCCAAACTCACCCCAAACACTCCTGTGACCTCCCTCACACACTTACCACCCTTAGTTTCACTCGAATCTGACCGAAAATACTCGAACCCCAAATCCGAGCCCAAGAACCCTAATATTCAAAATTAGGGAGTTTCGTCAATGGAAGTCTAATAGACTTTAATTGGGACGTTTTCATTTGAAAACGTTCCAATTAGAGTTCTTTCGACTCCAGAAATGCCAACTCGAGTCCGAATTAGCCCATATCCGTTCGAATTCTGATTCCTTTCTTAAGGTATTTGATTTCTTTTTACTGTTTTACTCATTGTTTAGTTGTAGTTGTTCATTTGTTTAATTTTGTGTTTAATTTTAACTTTTATTTCTTCTTCTTCATCCGGCCTTTTATTTGGTCATTTGTTGTTTCTGATTTGTTTGTGTGAATATGTTAGTTATAGAATACGTATTCGCGTCGATTAGCGTCGTCGAATAGTTAGCTTTGTATTTGTCCGGCATTGGCCGAGACATGTCTGAACATGAATGATCGATTAGTTATAGATTATACATGTTGAGGTCGATTTAACAAACGTCGTCGTATAAATTCGCGAAGTTGTTGTTTGAAATCCCGGGCAGTGGGTCATTGGGTCATTACTATTAGAATAAAATTGATTTGATGATTTCTATTTTTGTGGGATTATTTGGTTGTTTGATTTTAGATTCTGAGTAAGCTGTGGGATTGGATATAGCTGTTAGAGGCTTAAGATGAATTAAATTTAGTTATAGAATTTCAGAATTAGTGGAATGCCACTTTGAGCATATATGAATCATTAGGGCAGGTTGAATTATGCTATATCAGTGACACAAAGTAGTGAAGGCTAGGAATTAGTCCTAGTTTAATATGCAATGCACATGGGAAGAGTATTAGGACTTGCTGGACAGCAGGATTTTCTATCATTTTTTCTGCACTTTAGAGTTTTAAATAGTTGAAATCATACTTAGACAACTAAAAAGGGGAATAACAGGGGTTAGACAGATCTGAAACAAATAAAAAATAGGCTTGTGTTGAGTTTGAAGGCTATAAGAAGACAGGAACATCTCACAAAAAGGAGGAGGACTAACAGAGAGAGGTCTAAAAAAGAAAAGCCTTAAGCTTTGAATATATTCTGAAAATTGAGAGCATTAAGTTGAATAGAGAAAATACACTGAGTATACACTGATATACACTCATAAACACTGTAAGAATCTGAAGGGAGATTAAAGGGAGTCCATAGTTTGAGAGTTAAAGGAGGGAAAGTAAGGTCTCTTTTGTTATAAAAAGCCAACATCAGTCTACTACTGTTTGGTTGAAGCTTCAAGCTTCTGATCTTTGAGTGTTTAAAACCCAGAAAACTGCTCTTCTACAGCTTCTAGTTCTTTCTATTTCTGCCAGTAATCGTGTTTGGATTTGCTGGGTGTATATTTTGGACAATTTGGTGTTTGTTTTGGCTATTTTATCCTGCTCCATTGTTGCTGGTGTTCTGCTGTATGATTCTAAGTCTGGGTTGCTGTTAGTGTATTGTTACATTGCCGTTGTTACTGCTGTCATTACCCGCTGCTGACTCCTCCTTCTCTTTGTATCTTCCATATCCAGGTACACATCTTGTAAATCTTCGGCTTATGGAAATAAAAGCCGTTTCGAAGCTAGGCTATTGCAGTTTTTTTTTATCATTTCTGTTTCCTCAAGTCTCCTGTTATGCATAAAAACTAATTAGACTATATGTAAATCTTATAGACGGTTGTGATTTAAACAGATATGGTTTGTATTTGTTTAGTTTGAACACGTTAATTAGAGGTATAAGTAGCGGATATGTTCTGAATTTGGTATTCGATATAGTTATTTGGATAAGTTTGAGCTGTTGTTTGATATAACTCGAACTGTTAAGCAGGGGAATAATTAGAGAATATAGTACATGCGTATCGCAGCAAGCATTTTTGTTGATATAGTTAGTTGACGTTTCTGAATGAGTCAATCAGATTATTAAAAAATGCAAAGTCTCCTCATGAACATGAAAATTATAATTAGTGAGGCATTAATTTGAATGAGCTAGAAATAAGTTCCTAATTCTCCCAAAACCAATAGTATCCAGCATCTCGTAGTACATATAAGCAATGTAGGTTAAACAGGTGATAAAATTGGAAAATACATCTATTGCCATTAACAAACAGATTGTATTGTAACTTGTTGTAAGATTTGTAGTGATTTGATTAAAAGAATTTTGGGATTTGGGGAATGTTTATGGACACGGTAACATACGAAAGGTGATACACGCCTAAAGTGAGAACTGGACATGTTAAGTTAGGGTAAAAATATAGTTATGTTAGGATTGACCTTTAATAAAAAGTGAGATGAGCCTCGCCGCACTAAATACATAATTGCGGGGCCCTCAAATTAGTTGTTATAAAAAACTTAGACTTGGAAGGACCGTTTAGTGAATTTCACGGTCCTTTCCCAAAGTTAAACAACACGATAGACTCTTTAGGCACGACTTTAATAAAATACTTTCTTAATTACGGGTGCGCATTTATGTGACCCAAATCTTACTCTCGGAAAAACTAAAATACATTAAAGTCACAGGCGTACTGGTTGCGGTGTGACTCAAAATATGTTTTCGTGACGTCGCAATTCTCCTAAATTAAAAAGCGAAACATTAAAAGCACCTAATTAAAATATATAAAGAAATCAGATAAAAGCAAAAAATCGCAGTTGAGCGACGTGCTAGAACCACGGAATTCGGGAGTGCCTAACACCTTCTCCCAGGTTAACAGAATTCCTTATCCAGGTTTCTAGTTTCGCAGACTGTATACAAAGTCATAAATTTCCTCGGTTCGGGATTAAACCGGTGACTTGGGACACCATTATTTTCCCAAGTGGCGACTCTGAATAATTAAATAAACTGATCCCGTTCCGACTGTCCTTTAAGTGGAAAAACTCCTTCACTGATTATTATTACATCTCTTCTCGGGGGTGTAGTATTAAACAGTGGCACATTTACGTTTTTACGTTTACGTGTGCGGTGTAAAAAGGAGGTGTGACAGCTATCTCTCTATCGTATACTTGTTCAAGCACTTGATTAAGCTTCATCATATTCTTCTAAGAAAAACAGATACACGAATCCAAAGATCGATCTTTAAGATATATTACCATTGATTCCGATTTACCATTCATTTATTCTTTGATTATCCCTAAGCCGTAAAGCAACCGATAGTTTTTGGGTCAAACAAATTGGCGCCGTCTATGGGGATTTTGAGAATCAAACTCATAGTATACATTCACGAGATCCAATCATCGGAAAAAGTCTGGAAATGGCCGAAAATGACACTCGATCCAAAGCTGTGGTAGAAGTTACCACCAACCTCCTGAGTTCCATTAACGAGGCCGGTGGTAGCGCTGCCATCAACGCTACCCCTGATGTCGCACCCGAGGCAGAGGCCTCACCTCCCTCCTTTGGGAACCTTGCTACCCCGCAGGAAAGGGACACTTCCACTTCAAAAGAAGCACCCCCAGCAGTCAAGAAGCTACTGGAGGAAAGGCTGACCAGCACCTTGAGCAACTTGGTGGAAAAGCCACCACGAGGCTGCGAGAATGCAACACCAACAACAAGCAACACCACCACGACAGATGAATAGGAAGGAACACGAACCAACGGCCAACCCGTCAAAACACAAACACACGATGGCACGTTAGCCTCCATCCTGAGGAAGATGGAGGAAATTGAAAGCGAAAATCAGGCCCTCCGCGACCAAATGAAGGAGCACCAAGATAGGGTTGACAAGATCCCCGGAGCACCTAAACTGCTACCCAAACGAGATGTAGGAAGGTTTGTAGAACAACCCTACTCCGAAGAAGCCGCACCATACACCATTCCGAAGACCTTCAAGATGCCTCCATACCTGAAGGTGTACGACGGAACCACCGATCCTAAGGATCACCTCATCCATTATGTCGTCGCCGTGAAAGGTAATGACTTGTCTAAAGAACTGGTACCATCAGTGCTCCTGAAAAAGTTCGGCAAAATGCTGACCGGGGGAGCATTGACCTGGTATTCTCAACTACCCGCCAAAGCAATCTCAACCTTCGAGGAAATGGCGGATAAGTTTGCCATAGCACATGCCGGCGCTAAGAAAGTAGAAGCAAGGGTGAACGGCATCTTCGCCGTCAGACAGACCACAGGCGAGGGCCTCAGGTTCTTCATCGCCAGGTTCAACAGGGTAAGAATGAGCCTACCGAACGTATCAGAAGGAATGGCGGTAGCGGCCTTCCAGAACGAACTCAGCAGGGACGGTTCTAGAGCTACCAAAAAATTCTAAGCCGGCTCATGAAGTACCCTCCCACGACCTGGGACGAGATTCACAATGCCTACTGTGCCGAGGTACGGGAACACGAGGAGGATCTCAACGGACCAACCCGATGGCTAGTAGACGTGCACCCGGATACGAGAAGAGATCGATGATACGAGGGACACCGGGAACTTCCTCCTCGTCCTAGTAAGGAGCTACACCAGCCCTATATGAGGTCCTCACTTCCGCCCTCTCGCCATACAGACGCCGTGCAACACCACCTCGCCCCACTCAGGAACGAATGAGGTATGCCCCCTTTACTTTCCTCACATAACTTCTGTGTCTCTCCTTCAGAAATAGTGTATGCACTGGAGAAGCTCGGCACCAAGGTGCAGTGGCCCCAAAAGATGAAATCGGACCCCGCCACAAGGAAACCAAACGTCCTGTGCGAGTTCCACCAGGAATGAGGGCACAGGACCGAAGACTGCATCGGCCTGCGACAAGAAGTTGTCATAATGCTCAACCAGGGGTACCTAAAGGAGCTACTCAGCGACAAAGGGAAAGCCAATTTCGCACGTGGACGAGAGCACTCCCAGGGACCACGAAAACCTCTCTCCCCGACACGCATGGTAAACATGATCTTCGGAGAAAGGAATGATGTTGCCATTAACCACATCAAATTCGCCAACACACACAGACTAAAGAGGACCATCTCCCACGAACGGTACGATGAACTCGAAGGAAGTATCACCTTCGATAAGTCTGACACCGACGGTTTGTGTTTCCCTCATTATGATGCTTTAGTTATTACTCTACGTATCATTGATACTGATGTCAGGAGAGTCATGATCGATAAAGGAAGCGGCGCCTGCATCATCCATCGGAGAGTCCTCTCACAGATAGGACTCGAGGACAGGATAACCCCTCGCTGCATAACTCTAACTGGTTTTAACAATGCAGTAGAGCGCACATCAGGAGAAGTGACCCTGCCCATCCTCACAAGAGGAGTCACCCTGGAAACTACCTTCCATATGATGAACCAAGAGACAACCTACAACGTCATCATCGGGCATCCATGGATACATGCCATGCGAGTGGTCCCCTCAAGCTTATACTAAGTGATCAAATTTCCTACCCCATGGGGAATATTCAGCATTAAAGGGGAGCCACGCACAGCGCAGAAATGTTATAAAATAACTCAAGACTGTGCCCACACCCGTCAATTGAACGGGGCGAGCGCAGAAGCATAACAATCAGCCATGTCGGGGACCCAAGCGGACCCGACGGCCAACGTTATAAGAGACCCAGACATCGTAGAAGCCTGCAAAGCTACGGTTGAAGATCTCGACCCAGTTCAACTAGATCGAGATGACCCCGAAAAGAAGGCATACATCGGTCATGGGCTCACCAACCCGAGTAAGCACCGTGAATTCTTAACTAAACATGCAGACACGTTCGCTTTTTCCCATGCAGACATGCCAGGGATCTCGCCAGATATCACCACCCACCGGCTCAACGTGGACCTGTTACATCCGCCGGTAAAACAAATCAGGAGAAAGTTCAACACCGCTATCAATGAGGCAGTCCACGAAGAAGTAGACAAGTTTCTAGCCAACATCTCCATCAGGGAGTCGAAATACCTGCAATGGGTCGCCAACATGGTGATGGTCAAAAAGAAGAGCGGGAAGTGGAGGATGTGCGTGGACTTCACCGACCTAAACAAGGCCTGCCCTAAGGATTCCTTCCCCCTGCCTCACATCGACCAACTGATCGACGCCACCGCCGGACACGAGCTACTAAGTTTCTTTGATGTGTACTCTGGCTATAACCAAATCCTAATGGCCGAGGAAGATCAGGAGAAAACCACCTTCATCACCCACCAAGGCACCTACTGTTACAGAGTGATGCCCTTCGGGCTAAAGAACGCGGGAGCTACTTACCAAAGGCTAGTCACCAAGATGTTCAAGGAGCAACTTAGGAAAACTATGGAGGTTTACATTGACGACATGCTAGTGAAATCAGCGAGGAAGGAGGATCATATCAATCACTTGCGAGAAGCCTTCGAGACATTGAACAAATAGGGAATGAAGCTGAACCCCGAGAAATGCGCCTTTGGCGTGGCGTTAGGGAAATTCCTTGGCTTCCTCGTATCCCAAAGAGTGATCGAAGTCAACCCCGACCAAATTAAGGCGATCGCCTCGATACCCGAAGCACTCAATAGCAAGAAACAGGTTCAGAAGTGGACAGGCCGAATAGCCTCCCTCTCTCGCTTCATCTCCCGATCGTCAGATAGATGCCATAAGTTCTTCAGTGTGTTCAGAAAAAACAACGGATTCCACTGGAATGACGAATGCATCAAAGCCCTCAAAGAGTTGAAAACGTATCTGTCATCGCCACCATTGTTGACGAAAGCA
The DNA here is from genome assembly GCA_032618575.1 of Nicotiana noctiflora. Lineage (NCBI taxonomy): Eukaryota > Viridiplantae > Streptophyta > Magnoliopsida > Solanales > Solanaceae > Nicotiana > Nicotiana noctiflora. The sequence goes on from JASVEL010009409.1 coordinate 117,624, forward strand.
AAGCTGGGTGAACCCCTACTGACATATCTGGCCGTCTCAGAGGTCGTGGTCTGCGCAGTGCTCGTTCGCGAAGAAAAAGGTACACAATCACCTATCTATTACATTAGCAAAACTCTAGTGGACACCGAGACCCGGTACCCACACCTTGAGAAATTGGCGTTAGCATTGGTCACGGCTTCCAGAAAGCTGAGACCCTATTTCCAGTGCTATCCCATCCGAGTGGTTACCACTTTCCCTCTAAGAAGTATCATGCACAAACCCGAACTGTCGGGCCATCTCGCCAGATGGGCCATAGAGCTCAGCGAGCACGACATCACCTATATCCCCAGAACTACCATCAAATCACAAGTCTTCGCCGACTTTGTGGCTGATTTCAGTGCCAAAATCTCGCCTGAGGCAGAGAAGGAGGCCCTGCAAACAACTCCAAACGTCGACCCCTAGATACTCCACACCGATGGGGCCGTGAACGCTTCGGGATCGGGACTGGGACTCGTCCTTGAAGTCCCCACGGGCGAAGTCATTCACCAGTCCATACGATGCCCCGAAATGACTAACTACGAGACAGGGTACAAAGCTGTTATTGCAGGTTTAAAACTAGCCGCCATGTACGGGGCCCGCCGGTTGATCCTACATTGCGACTCGCAACTTGTGGTAAATCAAGTCACTGGGACTTATTAGGTCAAGGAGCAAAAGTTGCAAAAATACCGAGTAGAGATCTGTAAGCTGATGGCCCAATTCGACGAATGCCGTTTCAAACAAGTTCATAAGGTACACAACGCTAAAGCAGACGGATTGGATAAATTAGCCATGGAAGCCACCAACCTAAATAAAGAAAGCACCGTCACCCTCCTGCACTCTACAATCGAGCACAGCGAGGTACTCTCCCTGCATCTAACTTGGGACTGGTGCAATCAATTTGTATCATATTTGCAGGATGGGAACCTACCACACGACAAAAAAGAAGCAAGAAAGCTTCGCACACAAGCAGCAAGGTACTGCCTGGTGAATAACGACCTCAAAAGAACCTTTGGAGGACCCCTGGCTAAGTGCCTGGTACCCAACCAAACGACGCCAGTGCTAGAAGAGGTTCACGAGGGCCATTGCGGCGCCCATACAAGAAACCGAGCACTCGTACGATGTCTAATACGGGCCGGATACTACTGGCCCACCATGAAAAAGTACACGGAAGAATACGTCCGAAAATGCAAAAAAATGACAAAAGTCCCCTTGATACATCAGCCAGGAAAGCCCCTCCACTCGGTCACATCTCTGTGGCCCTTCATCAAATGGGGAATGGATATAGTCAGACCACTACCTATCGGACGAGGGAAGGTACGCTTCTTATTAGGTTTAACAGACTATTTCTCTAAGTGGGTGGAAGTAGGTGCCTACGCCCAGATCCACGAGCAAGAATTCATATCCTTTATCTAGAAAAACATCATATGTCGCTTCGGTATCCCCAAAGAGATAACGTGTGACAATGGACGACAGTTTATAGGACAAAAGACAACCGACTTCTTCGGTAAATAGCGTATCAAAAGAATACTCTCAACGCCATATCATCCAACCGCTAACGGTCAAGCAGAGTCATCCAACAAGACCATACTAAACATTCTGAAGAAAAAACTCGAAGATGCCAAGGGATTGTTGCCCGAACTGCTGCCCGAAGTACTATGGGCACATAGGACCACCCCTAAATCCTCCACATGAGAGACTCCCTACTTATTAGTCTACGGGATCGATGCCATCATACCAGTCGAAGTAGGCGAACCAAGCCTCAGATACTCGTACACAAGCGGAGAAGAGAACGACGCGAGCCGACTACAAGACTTAGACGAAGCCGAAGAAAGAAGAGAAATGGCCCACATCAGGCTAGTGGCCCAAAAACAGCAGGTCGAGAGATACTACAACAAAAGGACGAAAATCCGTCCGCTCAAGATAGGCGACTATGTGCTAAAGGCCAAAACACTGGCATCCAAAGACCCTAACAAAGGGAAGTTGGGCACCAATTGGGACGGGCCCTATAAAATCATCATAGTAGCAGACAAAGGCTCCTTCAAGTTAGAAACCATGAGTGGATAGATACTCCAAAAAAAATGGAACATTTCACACCTCGAACATTTCCACTTCTGAAAGGTATCCCCCAAGCCGTACTCTTTTTCCCTCATCCGAGTTTTGTCCCAATTGGATTTTCTCGGAGAGGTTTTTAATGAGGCGACCAAGGAGATGCCCGGAAACGTTTACGAGGTTATTCCGATACCCCAAGCATACCGCCGATCGGCACGAATGGCGTATCACAGGGACTAGGGCTACGGCCATCTCAAATGTTAGAAAGGCTACGGACATCTTGAATCTATGAAAGGCTACAGCCATCTCCAATGTTAGAAAGGCTACGGCCATCTCAAATGTATGAAAGGCTACGACCATCTTCAATGTTAGAAAGGCTACGGCCATCTCCAATGTATGAAAGGCTACGACCATCTCCAATGTTAGAAAGGCTACGGCTATCTCAAATGTTAGAACGGCTACGGCCATCTCAAATGTATGAAAGGCTACGGTGATCTCCAATGTTAGAAAGGCTACGACCATCTCCAATGTTAGAAAGGCTACGATTATCTCAAATGTACGAAAGGCTACGACTATCTCAAATGTACGAAAGTCTACGGCCATTTCCAATATTAGAAAGGCTACGGCCATCTCAAATATATGAAAGGCTACGACCACCTTAAATGCAAGAAAGGCCTCGTCCATGAAGGGATACGACCATCACCAATGTTAAAAAGGCTAAGGCCTTAACGGCGAGAGGAGAGACTACGGTCTCCTCCGTTCAAAATAAAAGGCTAAGGCCTTAACGGCGAGAGGAGAGACTATGGTCTCCTCCATTCAAAATAAAAGGCTAAGGCCTTAACGGCGAAAGGAGAGACTACGGTCTCCTCCATTCAAAATAAAAAGCTAAGGCCTTAACGGCGAAAAGAGTGACTACGGTCTCCTCCATTCAAAATAAAAGGCTAAGGCCTTAACGGCGAAAGGAGAGACTACGGTCTCCTCCATTCAAAATAAAAGGCTAAGGCCTTAATGGCAAGAGGAGAGACTACGGTCTCCTCCATTCAAAATAAAAGCTAAGGCCTTAACGGCGAAAGGAGAGACCACGGTCTCCTCCATTCAAAATAAAAGGCAAAGGCCTTAACGGAGAAAGAAGAGATTACGGTCTCCTCCATTCAAAATAAAAGGCTAAGGCCTTAACGGTGAGAGGAGAGACTACGGTCTCCTCCATTAAAAATAAAAGTCTAAGGCCTTAATGGCGAAAGGAGAGACCACGGTCTCGTCCATTAATAATGGGCTAAGCCCCGAGAAGTACAGAAGTAAAGAAAAAAAGGGGACGCAAAGAAGGCATAAGACAAGTTCTCAAGAAATCACCAAAAGTCTTATTAAATAAATCACAAGATTACAGAAGAGTCTTGATTACAAAAAATACATATCCTAGCTAACTACAAAGACCCCCGTCACCCTCCTCCGCACCGGCCGTACCATCCTCACCTTCGTCCTAAAACACCCTATCGATCTAGGATTCGGTACCCAGCTGATCCGCCTCTGCAAAGGAGCTGCCCGTCTTGCCCGGAGATTCGGGGTCATACCCAGAAGCCTCACGAACGACCCTGACCAGGCGACGCTGAGCGTGAACCTCTGCCGCGGTGGCTCTACCAGCGGCTAGCAACTCCTCGAACACGGCCTGCCTCGCCTCATCATACAGGAGCATGTCTTGAGCTTCACGGGACGTGTCGCCAGCCAGGGCAACGGCCTCCACCTGCTGAGGGACTTCCATCCTGGTCGTGGTTGTCTGAAGCTCGACCGACAGGGCGTCAACCTTGGCACGTAATTCCGCCGCTTCCATCATCGCCACGCGACCAAGGTCCAGCTCCCCCTCCCGCTGCTGGAGAAGACTCTCCAATTCAGCATTCTGGGTTACAGCGGCCAGCAAATTTGCGTCCGCATTCTCTAGTTGGGCCGTCCGCTTTCGCAGTTGCTCCTCCGCGGCCTGCAAGCCTTCACGGAAGACTCGGATGTCGGGGTCTTGAGTGTAGACGTCCGCCAGCATCTTATGCTTGTTCCGAACTTCTTTATATTTCTTCGATGTCTTTTGGAGGCCAGCAGCCTTCTTCCGCTCCCTCCGGCTCCGCTCCACCTCCAAGATGAGGGTCTGTAAAAAGAAAAAGAAAAAAAAAAGACAAGTCAAAAGGGTAAAAAACCTTAGAATTCAAAAGAAAACAATATGAAGTAATGACCGAATCATACTTGTAGAGCGTCACCAGCAACTCGACGAGACAGGTCTCTATCGGTTACAGACTTTAGAGACTCCTCCCCGGCAGCCCCGCACAACAAGGACATGTCTGTTGCAGCTTGCTCGCTCTCCAGCAGCAAGTTGTACCCCGTGGGGATCATAATCCGGCGGTTAGGACCCGTCACCGCCATGTCCACCCGGGCATACTCCTGCTGCGGCACGTCCGTATGTTCAGGGGCCACCTTAGCACATTCCGGCTACGGCACATCTGTAGGTTCAGAGGCCGGCTCAACAGCAGCTTCCCTCTCGTCTATAGCTCCACTGGCGACAACCGGCAGGCTATCATCCTCGACACGTGAAGGAGCAGCGTCTACCGCGGCCGCCCTCAAGAATGTCGCCCTCTTCGACCGGATGGCGTCAGCCATAGAAACTGGTCTCGAATCAGGGCGGCGAGTAACCACCTCCCTTTGTTTTACGACCACCCCTTTTCCAAGGAGCAGCCTATGCCTCTTCCGCTCCAACGGCTCATCGTCCAATGGAGCGCCCTCTTCAATAGGAAGAGGCGAAAGCGCAACATCCTCTCCAGATGCCGAGTCAACTAGCGGCTCGGTCGCGGGACAAGAAGGCTCGAGAACGTCAGCAAAGACCGACCCCCGGATTATAGTGTCACTCTCCGAACGGGCAGCGTTGGCAACGTCGTCGGACACTCCCACGTCCGCTCGGTCATCCTCAGGCTGAGCAGCCTCAGGGAGACCCTCCTTCCCGAGGAATATGAGCTTAGAATACGACGGCGGGGAATTGGTGGCGCGGCGTCTCCATCTCCGCAGCGCATTCCGAGTTGCCAAACACAAATTAACAAGAATGTCAGGTATAACGCCGACGACGCCCAAATAAAAGGCAAGTTCGCCAAATCAAAATAACCGCCATACCTAGAAGGCCGTACTTGGTGGTGAAGACGACCCATGTCCTACACTCCTCAGCGTAGGGGATCAGCCGCCCCACCCAGACTTTTATGTCTGGCACGGATTGAGGCGTGCGCACCCTCGCTGCATCCACAGAAAATAACAAATATAAATATCTAAAGGTGACGAAAAGTCGAGCAGACATAAAGACACTAAACACAAGGAATGATACTTACGGTTGTCGTTCCACGCCTCTGGAAACCCGGCCGGGTCCGATACCAAGTCTAAGGTACGGACGAAGAAGTACTTCAGCCAAAATTGGCGGTTGGGCTTATCGTCCGCCTCGATAACTAGGCCTTTCGCCCCTCAATTGTTTAGCTGTAGCATTGTCCCTGTCATAAAGCCAGGGCTGAACAACTGCAACATGTGGTAGATGGTGACGTCCAAGCCGGCTCTCTCGACGTATGTCGTCGGTATCCGACATATCTTCCACGTATAATAAGTAAGCTGAGCCGGGCATACATTGTAAAACCGGCACAGTTCCTCCGCCAACGGGTAGATCGGGAGTTTGCACCCCATTATGAAAGGATATTCATAAAAGGCACAGAATCCCGGCCAATGAACATTGGCCAGGTCCCTTCCAGTCGTTTGCATAACGGCCGCCTCCGAAATCTAGCAAGATACCCAGAGGTCATGTAAGAGAGGCCCGGTGTAGGTGGACCTCTCCCATGTAGGGGTGTCTACGCTCGTCGGGAAATCCCTCCGAATATATAGTTCACGAGGGAGAAGATTGTCCACAGACAAAGGGACAAGAGGTTTGCGAACCTTCTTGCCATCCTTTGACGGCCGGGAGACTCTAGAGGTAGCCTCACCCTCTTCTGCTCCCCGGCGGCAATTACTCTTAGCCATTTTGGAAGTTTCTCTTTATGTACTAAAAATACAACAGTAAGAACACGAGATCAACGTGAAGAGTTACAAGTTCTATCAGAAAAAGCTAAGAAATAAAAATATCGGAAAACTTTCTGATGATCCAAAGAGTGGAAAGTCTTGAAACTGTCCACTATTTATAATGAGTCGTTACACAAAATTCGAAGAGTTTTTACACCGGAAAATAGGCGGGAAACCAAAACGTCAAATCGCCTTTATGACCTGCCTCGAAAACAATAGTACTTATGAAGCACGCCGTCAGCAGACGACGGTTCAGAAGAGCGTGCCACGTGTATGCATATAGGTAGATCCAATATGGGTCGATTTTATCCGCCCATTGTAGATACACTTCGAGCACATCTCCAATAGGCGGAGGGACTATCTGTATGGGGGCGAGTCGGGGGTAAGATGAGGCGAGCATGTATATACGTACGGCCGACTCGGATGCATTACGGGTCGGGCACGCCTCCTTATGTGGCCGCTAACACCGGGTGACGTCCTCCTTCGTATCCGTACGGTAAAAAAGATACGTCCTCATCCATAGTAGCGTATCAGCAGGCTCGCCCGAGTAGACGTCCCCGACTCCCCCTCCCCTGTGTTTTCGTTGTAATAGCAATAGCTTTGGGACGATGTAATATGTCGGCGAGGGGGTTGTCCTTCTATATAAGGAAGGGTCCCCTCATTTGTAAGACATGCATTATTGATCATTAATAATACAACTCTCTCTCTCTGTCATTTTCTCTCTATTGTTATCTTTCTATCGTATACTTGTTCAAGCACTTGATTAAGCTTTATCACATTCTTATAAGAAAAACAGATACACGAATCCAAAGATCGATCTTTAAGATATATTACCATTGATTCCGATTTACTTTTCATTTATTCTTTGATTGTCCCTAACCCGTAAAGCAACCGATAATTTTTGGGTCAAACAAAAACGTTTAGGTCCCTTGGGCCCTATATTTCCTTGCTTGTATATACTGTTTCTTATCGTTGAAAGTATTAGCACGCTCGTTGAGAGAATTATTTGATTAATTTACCCATTATCTCTCCTAAAAAAGTGAGTAATAGCTGTTGAGAGATGCTTAAAAAATGCTACTACTATGGATTACTTGCAACAAGGATAGATTTGAAGAGGAAAAAAGCATATAGTACTTTCCGGTCTCCTAAAGCTGACACTTAATTACCATTTTTTGTGTGTGTGTGTGACTAAAACAAAACCTAAAAACGACCAGTGGAGTAAGAAACGTAAACGGGATCAGTATTTCTCAAGAGCTACATAACAATCACTGGCGATACATCCACACGTATGACTGAATTTAGTGTAATTTAACTGACAATCAGAGACTTTATCCCTAGTTTTTCGGAGTTATCTGGTAAGCTGGGCAAATGGCCATTGAAAGTTGAAAAGACGTCAGTCTCCTCCAGATGCCTTGTCTAGAAAGAAGTCAAAGGTAGAACTGCTGATAAAGTGAAAGATAACGAACAAACGGATGCTTTATTTCTTAACTAGGTATGATTAGTAGTTGGAGGTAGCATCTCAGAAGTAGTGAAACATGTCATGGTTCAGTGTGAATCTCACTGTTTTAGATAGTAAGCACACTGAAAATGCTGCATAGAGTAGCACAACTCATATTCATCATTCCCCAATAGTACTCTAGCCTACATGGAGTTTCGGAATCTAAATAATGACTTTTATAACATTAAATATATTTTTTAGTGTTTTCTTAAAAAAAATATATTTATATCTATTTCGCAATATAGAACTGCGAATTACATTAACGTCTGTTAATGTAATTCGCAGTTCTATACTGCGAATTGCTTAAATTTTTTTTTTTTAAATTCACTGATATTTCGTAGTATAGAACTGCGAAATGAGTGAAGTGGGCCCAGCTATTTTTTGAACACCTAATTCGCAGTTGTGTACTGCGAAATGTGTATTTCGCAGTATATAACTGCGAAATAGGCTCATTTTTTGGCACACTTTTACTGACATAAAAATAATTCAAATTCATAATTCGCAGTATAATAGTGCGAATTTCATTGAAAAATTGCACACCCCAAGGTCGGACTTGCCTTATTTATAGGCGCTTCAACTTCATAAAAATTCATTCAATACTTAAACTTCAAACAAACGTTTATTCTCTCTTCTCCTTATCAATCAATTTTTTACAATGTCTGAAGTGCCAAAAATAAGGGTTTCATTGTATTGGTGGGAGGGTGAGGTTGTTGTGGAGAATAACTCTGTGAGGTATAGCTCTCCTCCACAGTGTCATGTTAAATTGCCGCTTAATATGGAGTACGATACTTTGGTATCGTTGTTACGTAAAAAAATGAGTGAGTGGAGGTGTTCGGTTAGCCTTAAAGTAACCGTAAGATTTCCTTATTCAGTGATTCCGTATGGATTTGCTTATTATTCTGAGTATAATATCGAGGATTATGAAAGTCTTAGAGATTTTTTGCGGGTTCCGGACGAATATAGAGAATACATTGTAATAAAATTATTAGAAATATATGTGAAGGTGGAAGACCTTAGTAGTAATGAGGGCGTGCGTACAAGCGATAACCCCCAATCATCGGCTGGTTATTTTGGAGCAGCATTAGCCGGACATATTGGAGATGGAAGAGCTTGCCTTGATTTGAACTTGTCACCACAAGCGAATGAGCACGCAAAAAATAATGTTACTACTTCATATAATCAACAAGACGACTGGTAAACTTAATTTTAGCGAAATTGTTTTCTTGATGTTTTAATTGGATTTGTATTAACAATCATAATTTTTATAGGGGGTACCGTCCGGATTTGAATTTTACAAATTATGACCACGGACCTAGTTGGAATTTGCAAAAACTCTGGAGTATTGGACCACGGTGGTCCATCTGGTAGTTATCAACAACCTGAAAATATCCAACATGAAACTTCAAGACAATATGATTTATAAGTAAAGTGATATAGTGATATGTATAGTATTTTTCCTAAGTATTGGGTAACTTATATTTTTGTTTGTTTTCTACAGTGAAAATGAGCTTCTTGAAGCTCCCGGACTAGCACAGTTGTCCATAGACGATATTTTTACTCAAGACTTAGCAGATGTGCAGAGTCAAGAGGATGATAGTGATTATGATAATAATGCGGATGAGTGTGGGGATGAGACACCCTTCCGTAAGGAGGGTGATGATGAGGAGGAGGAAGTGAATGTGGAACCTGAGTTGACTAGGAAGCATGTTCCTCGACCTCCCGTTAGACCAAGAGTGTATGAATCCCACGTGCCTTTTCATGAGAGAAATATTCCCTACCTTGATAATTTTCCAACCATGCCTAATGTTGATGCATTCACAAGGGATGATGATGAATTACGATCGATGATGTGGGATGAATCTAGACCAGTTGTTCTTACAAATGGCATGTATTTTCGTGACAAAGCTTGCCTAGTTAGGGCTGTAAAAATCTATAGTATAAGGGCGTGTCGTGATATGACGGTAAGTGAGTCAACTACGGAAAAATAAAAGGCTATATGTCATAGGTGTTTGATGGGTTGTCACTGGATGCTGCGTGCCACAAACAAAAAAATCAGGTTTGTGGAAAGTTGGTAAATTTGTTAGCGAGCATAGATGTGAAATGGGCACATTCAATGAGAAACACTTCAACCTGGATGTTGACTTGATTTCCCTTGTCTTGGTTCCATTTATGGAAGTGTCCATTAGATTCAAGATTAAAGAGTGTATTACAGCCGTCCACCAGGAGTATGGTTGTACTAACCAAAAGAAAGGCATATCTCGATCGCAAACGTGCCTTTGAACTAATTTATGGCAACTGGGATAAGTCCTTTTCAAATCTACCTAGGTACATGTCTGCACTGCAACACTTTAACCCTGGTACTATTGTTGAATGGAGGCGCGAGCGAAGTCCGGACAGACCGGAATATATATTCAACTATGTATTTTGGTCATTTAGACCATCAATAGATGGTTTTGTGCATTGTCGTCCTGTAATTTTCATAGACGGTACTCATGTCTATGGCAAGTATGATATTAAGCTTTTGATTGCAGTTGCTGTAGATGCCAACGGTCAAATATTTCCACTAGCTTTTGGCATTTGTGCCAACGAAAGTGAAGAGACGTGGACGCAGTTCTTGAACCACTTGAAGCAACACGTTGTCAAACAGCGTTCGGGTATTTGTCTAATATCTGATCGGCATGATGGTATTTTACGTTCTATTCGTCACTTGCCTGAATGACAGGAACCGCATGCATACCACCGTTACTGTGTGAGGCACCTAAAGGCTAATTTTCAGAAGAAATTTCCTGACAAGGCGTTGCATGGCTTAATGTGGATGGTTGCAACTGAGCACCAACTATGTAAATTCACGAGGCGCATTGAAGCAATCTGGCAGATAGAACCACGAGCCTATACTTGGTTGATGCAATATGACCCTCAAATGTAGACATTGCATGCTGATGGCGGGAGACGATAGGGAGCCCTCACCAGAAATGTGTCGGAGTCATTTAATGGCTTGTTGAAGTCTGCCCGTGGACTGCCTGTCATTGCCACGGTCCGCATGATTTTCAAACAGAGTGCAGAGAGATTTGTTGAAAGGTATGCAGCTGCATCGTTATTGTTGGACAGAGGTGTTGAATTTATGCCAATACCCATGGCAAGATTCGAAAGGTACAGGAGGCGAGCATAGTGGCATTCTTTTTTTCAGTACGATCATGAACGGGGTGTTTTTGAAGTTAAGACCGCTAATCATGGACACAGTGGGAATAATCTACATACGGTGAATGAAAATAGAATGTTATGTTCATATGGGAAATGGACCATCTACCACATGCTGTGCCCATATGCATTGAAGTGCTTTCAACAAGTTAGATATGGGGCAACAAACTACATTGATAGGCAGTACAATGTTACATCATACGTAGACACGTTTAGTGGAAAGTTGCATCCATTAGGTGCTGAGCATTATTGGTCGTCAGAACCTTTTAAGTTGGTATGTAACAAGGACTACTTGCGCAAGCTGAAAGTGCAAAAGAGAACACGTATACCGAACCAAATGGATGTTGGTGAGTCTGTTTATGCACGTAACTGTAACATATGCTCCCAAACAGGACATGACCATCGTAAATGTCCTTCAGGTGTTGGGCGTGGTGGCGTAATACTGTTGCAAGTTCGTCCAATGTAGCCAACTATCAAGCATACCTCTAGTTCTTTATTTTGGTATTATTAGTTGTAATATATGTTTGTACTTTTGTTTGACTCAATATATATGAAATAAATATATTTTCACAAGATAGTTACATTTTTTTAATAGTACGTTTTGTGGATTTGAAATAAAATTCATGTTCAAATTACGTTTCTTGTTGAAAATCTTTTAATGTGATGTTGTGCAATTTTAAATGGTTATGTCCAAATACTACGTATTCTCTATGTAATTCGTAGTTCAATACTACGTATTATTGAGTTGTCATTTTGTATAAAAAAACTGAAAATCATGAATTGTCATGTCTATGTAATTCGTAGTTTAATATTACGAAATGTGAAGTTGTCCTTTTGTCTGAAAAAGCTGAAAATCATGTGACATTACACTTTTCCGTGGAGTTGTCAGTTTGTATGAAAAACTGAAAATCATGAATTGTCATGTCTATGTAATTCATAGTTTAATACTACGAAATGTGAAGTTGTCCTTTAGTCTGAAAAAGCTGAAAATCATGTGACATTACACTTTTCTGTGGAGTTGTCATTCTGTATGAAAAAACTGAAAATCATGAATTGTCATGTCTATGTAATTCGTAGTTTAATACTACGAAATGTGAAGTTGTCCTTTCATCTGAAAAAAGCTGAAAATCATGTAACATTACACTTTTCCGTGGAGTTGTCATTTTGTATGAAAAAGCTGAAAATCATGAATTGTCACGTCTATGTATTTCGTAGTTTAATACTACAAAATGTGAACTTGTAATTCATAGTATAATATGATGATTTATGTTATATGTTGCTTATAAATAACGCCATCATTGTAGTCATTTTATGTCTTCAAAAATTTAGTAAAAGCAAATATTTCTTTCAACTTGGATATTTTTAAGTAAAAGTAAATGGCTCAACCTCGTACACCAGTGAGTTACTGTGGAAAAGCTTGTGCGCTACAAACTTGTTGGGAAGGTCGTGATGTTGGACGTACCTACTGGATGTGTATGAACCAGTTGTACAAGGTTCCGGGTGAACCTATGTGTGAGTTTGATGAATGGACTAAGGAACAATGTTACCAAGAATGCTACAAGCAGTAACAAAAAATGAGTATGCAAAGTACAACTGGATTTAAAACAACCAACTTTAGGTACATATTTACCTGTCCATCCACCAACATATCTAATATGTCCCTAATAAAGGGGAGATTATGGTGGGCATCCGCTCCTCGGTAGGTCCCCCGCCGGAGAATCCATCTAACAGCTAGCGGGAGAGGCGGATAGTCCTGTTCGGGTGGAAGTGCTGGTAGAGGTGGCTGCAACGGCATGATACGCTCCCACGCCCAAACGTAAGATCAAATATTGATGTAAATTATGAGTCATTTCACAATATAGAATTTGGGGTTAATAAACAATGTATTCAAAAATATTTTGCACTTGAAGGAGTGGTAGAAAACCACAAATATCAACAGCTGGACCGACGCTCGCCCGGCACATGCTCCTATAGAGATAGGACAAAACTGTAGCTCCCTAGCTGTAATGCTGCAGCTCATCCAGGTCCTCTAGACAGTGAAGAAACCACATCGTCATCTTGTTCCCTGAGGTATCGGGAAACAAGACACACCCGAATAGCATGAGCAAGGCCATCCGAGTGTAACAAAGAATCCATAGGTCATATGTCTCGTGCGTAATATCAGGATGCAAGGCCGCCATGAAATCTCTAATCTATGATAATTGCACTCGACTGCCACCCCGGTCGACCTCCGGTCGCAAACCAGTCGTCTGCCCGGGTCATGCCTCTCCACTGGTGGGGCAGTGTAAATGCGCGCCCCTCTACGCGCAGTCCGTATAACACATGGACGTCCTGCAACGTGATCGTAGCCTCTCTAGTAGGCAAGTGAAATGTATGCGTCTCTGGTCGCCACCGCTCTATCAAGGATGTGATAAGCGACCAGTCAAGCTGCATCCGTCCAAGCTCAAACATAGTATACAACCCCGTATGCAGTAGCATCTCTACTACACGCGGGTGGAAGGGATGCTCTGCTATATACTCCCATAGATCATCGGGCCTCCTAGGCGGATAGTCTGAAGCGCTAGCTGGCCCTCCCAAACATAGGATGACCTATGGTCGCCCTGCAATACTAATAACTGATCCGACGCAGGTCCAAGGTGCGTAGGTGGAGCAAATGTCATGTCGTATACTATAAATTAAAAAAAATTAATTATTTGTGTTAGTGTAATAAAATGCATAATTAAGTATAATTTTACAAATTGGAGATAATAGGTGTGTAAAGGTTTCAGGCTTAATTTATGACGCCCGGTACCACCAAATAATTCTTAATTATTATAAGTCTCAATTTCAATATTTTTACAATTTTATTAACTTAAAAAATTAAATTAAGTATAATTTTACAAATTGGAGATAAAAGTTGTGTACATGTTCCAGGCTTAATTTTTGACACCCGGTACCACCAAATAATTATTAATTATTATAAGTATCAATTTCAATATTTTTACAATTTTATTAATTTAAGAAATTAAATTAAGTATAATTTTACAAATTGGAGATAATAGTTGTGTAAAGGTTCCAGGCTTGATTTTTGACGCCCGGTACCACCAAATAATTCCTAATTATTATAAATCTCATTTTTAATATTTTTATAATTTTATAACTTAATTAATTAAATTAACTATAATTTTACAAATTGAAGATAATAGTTGTGTAAAGGTTCCAAGCTTGATTTTCGACGCCCGGTACCACCAAATAATTCTTAATTATTATAAGTCTCATTTTCAATATTTTTACAATTTTATTAACTTAAGAAATTAAATTAAGTATAATTCTACAAATTGAAGATAATAGTTGTGTAAAGGTTCCAGGCTTGATTTTTGACACCCGGTACCACCAAATAATTCTTAATATTAAGTTTAAATTAAATTTTTTCTTTACAAATTTGAGGCCCTATTCCGGTCTTAATATAACTCTCTACGCTATAAGGCTCTACGCTAAAAGGCTCTACGCTAACACGGTATATACTAACATATTAAATTAATACTAACATGGTATATATATATATATATATATATATATATATATATATATATATATATATATATATATATATATATATATATATATATATATATATATATATATATATATATATCAACATGGTATATACTAACAAAATTAATACTAACATATACTAACAGGGTATATATACTAACATGTCAACAAACTAAATTACTGTTAACATATACTAATAGGGTATATAAAATATATAACATAAATAAAATTAACATGGAAACATAATATATGAGTTTCAACATAAAATAAATTGAAATACCTCAAATTAAAGGATGTGATAGTGATTTTTTTAGTCCGGAATCGTATCCAAAGTTGCCTTCGTTGGGGCCTACGAGTGTCGTAGGTCACTCTTCAAGAGGACGGGTGGGACCGATTTTTTTTTTTAAAAGAAAAACGGGAGAAACAGAGGGGGGGGCGAAGAATTTTTTTCAATTAATAATAGTGGAACGTGTTCTGGGGAAGAAGAAGGGTTGTATTATAATAGGGTAATTCGCAGTTCTATACTGCGGAATGTCAGTTAATTTATAGAACTGCGAATTACATTAACGGACGTTACGTTAATGTAATTCGCAGTTCTATACTACAAAATAGGTATAAATGTATTTTTTTGTAATTACACTACAAATATATTTAGAGTGTGTTTGGTATGAAGGAAAACATTTTCTGGAAAATGTTTTCCAATTTTCCCATGTTTGGTTGGCTTAAATGTTTTGGAAAACATTTTCCTTATCAATTCATTTTCCTCCGATTGGAGGAAAATGTTTTCCTTATCAAAAGAAGGGAAAACATTTTCCAAAGCTCCTTCTCAACCATTCTCACGCTCACCAACCCACCCCACCCCCTCTCCAAAAAACAGTTTTTTTTTTAGAAAAATTTCAGTTTTTCCGTTACCATCCACCCTACTACCCCTCCACCCCACCCCGCAAAAAAATTTCTTTTACCTTAATTTTTTTTTCTATAATTTTAAATTTCTGTTTTCTTATTTTTTTGCACCACCCACCCCCACTCCCTACCCCCTCCCCCCACCCCCACCCCCACCCCCCACCCCCCACCCTCCCTCCACACCCCCCCACAAAAAAAAATTACTTTTTTTTTTGTAATTTAAATTTTTATTTTTTTTCGATTTACTGCCCCCCCCCCCCCGAGCCCTACCCCCCCCCCCCCGAAAAAATTTTAAAATATATTTTTCAGTTTTTAATTTTATTATTTATCATTTAAAGACTCAATATTTTACAAGTTCCAAAATTATGAGTTCGGAAGTTTACGGGTTTAGAAATTATAAATTTACCGATTCGGAAATATGCGATTTTTGCGTTAAAAAGTAAAGCATCACATTAGTTCTTTTAGATTGTGTCAATTTTTAGAGACTTCGGGAAGGGGAGGAGTGGGGGAGGTGGGAGGGGGAGGGGTAGGAGAGTTGCAAAAAAAAAATTCTAAAAAACTATTTTTTACTCTCTAACCAAACATAGAAAATATTTTCCGGAAAATGTTTTCCACTTACCAACCAAACAAGAGAAAATAAGTGATAAAATCACTCATTTTCCATGAAAACATTTTCTAGGAAAACATTTTCCATGAAAAACATTTTCCTTCATACCAAACACACCCTTAATGTTATAAAAGTCATTATTTAGATTTCGGGCTCGCCTACATGCTATATAGTTTCATGTCTTCTATTTGTGCGGTGATATATCAACTCTCTTTCTCAAAAAGATATTTTATGTCCAAAAAGGCAATCATTTCAGTTTCGGACTCTCATCATATGGTCGAATTATATCTTTGGAAGCGAGATACATGCAATCACATTTTAGTAAGTGTATAAAAAAATAGACATACTTCCTCCATTTCAAATTAAATGAGCTAGTTCGATTCGACACAAAATTCAAATTTTATGATCTTAAAAACTTAAGGGATAAATCTTTGTAAGGCATAACCTTTATGTGGTGGCTATAAAAGCTTCTTATTAAGGGTAAAAGGAATAAACTGAGAAATTTAAAATTGAATTATTTTTAAATTTAAAAATGTGTCATTTATTTTGAAAGATACTAAAAAGGAAAGTACCTCATCTAATATAAAACTGAGGGAGTAACTTTTTACCTTGAATTCCAAGAGTTAATTTCAATGTGATTGAGCAGAAAATTCTAACGTGCTATCTGTATGTAGTCTCTCCCCCTTTATCTCCTTACAAGATGCAAGTGCTACCGAATATTTACCATCTATAAACATGCACATGCATAAACCTTTGGACCAGTAAAGCTGAGAGGACAGGAACCAGTTAAGGCAGGATAACTACGATCATATAACCTGTAAGACATTGTTATTAGGCATTACGTAACCACGTTTACCCACTCCAAAAAGAAAAAGAAAATAGAGGAGAATAATGATATTATGATTTGGAATAAGCTATTACAATGGCAATGAGAAATAAGACAACCTAAGGGATGGAATGAGGAATTACAATGGTGTGCGAGTAGCAGAGGAAAAAATGCAGTATATAGGATGTCTCTAGATGCAGCTGTTTACTTTGTATGGCAGGAGAGGAACCAAGTAGTATTCCAGAACAAAAGAAGGCCAGTAGAAGATATCATCAAGATGAGTATTCAAGAAGTATTTGTGAGAGGAAGGATGAATCCAAAACTGGGCAGTAGATTAAATAGATTGAACTTCTATCCTAGCTAGAAATACTGGGGATGTCCAGTATGTCTCTCTTTCTCTTTTTCTTCGAGCTGTAACTTCCCCATTGGTAATAAAAATAGTTTTATTTACCAAAGAAAAATGATATTATGATTTGTGAATGAGTTTAACTTCTATGCTAACAATGTAAAACTTTTTTACATCAGAAACTACAACAGGTACCTGTCTATCATAGATCTAAATTGATAAACTAGAAAAATAAAGTAATAGTATCATGATGTAATATTAAAAAGTACACTGATAGTGTAAAAATTCCTTAGACTGCAAGTATGTACATGTTAAATCCTTTGTGAATAGGTAATCAGATGCTGAATCTAGCAATCTCAAATAAACCAGTTCAACAGCACGGTAATATAGACAATAGCAAGAAGACTTCAGAAAATAACATAACAAAATATATAAAACAAGGAACTACCAGAGAGTAATAGTTTAGACTCGGTAAGGCAGCAGATCTCCAACCTTTGTCCAAGATTAATTCCTATTGACTGATCAGAAACTCCTATTGATAACTTTTTTTAAATGGATCTCCTCAGTGACTTTCAGAGAACCAAATTTGAAGCTAGAAGACGACCAAATATAATCAGTCCCATTACATAACATTGCCTTCTGGACAGGGAAGGGGCCTTACTTTCTGATTGGTGTAGGCTTTAAGTTGCACTACTAAAATTTGTTATTCAAAATGGAAGCCAGCAGTATAAATACATACACCTTTACTCAGAAGAAAGACAAAAAGTTCCAGACAGGAAGTTGTCATTGCATGATGTATATCTCTGATAATAAAGCATGATAAAGTCCTCTTTCAGACAGTGAAATTGTCATTAGATGATGTATATCTCTGCTACTAAAGCATGATAAAGTTATCCAGACAGTGAAGTTAGCATTACATTGATACAGAACTCCAAAGAAAATTTTGACATGCATGTTGCTTAACGGAGACATGAGCAGATGTTGTGGATCTTTTTTTCAGGGAGGACAAAGGAAAGGAAAAAAGACAGTGCCTTTTCAGAGAGAAAAGATGGGAGAAGGAGGCAATGGATGGGTATTATCAGGGACAAAAACTTAAATTTCTTTCTCATCCAAAAGTGAGTGGAAAGAAAAGGTGGACCTCCTCACAGAACCTTGTGTATAACCAAAGAAGACCACAGGCTTGTGAACAAAATGAATACTTCATTGACTAATATTAGCATCAGATGACATCCATTCCTTTCTTTGATTTCCTAATCAATCAAAAAATAAGAACTTAATACTCCTGTTCTCCTCAACATGATCTCCTTTTTCTTTCTTTTCTGTCTTCTTATTTTTCCTTCCTTCATGTCAACCCAAGTTTTGAGGTCAGAAGAAATGGTCAAGAACTACCTAGATTCAAGCAATTTAACTATTTATCAATAGAAACCAAAGAGATAGGTGATGACTCGCAGATACATGGAGTAAAGAATAAGAGCTTTATGCAAATAAGCAAGTCATACAGACCATATATGTGTTCGGTTAAAAGTTAACCTTTAGTAACCAATACAAGCATTTAACACTAGCAAGAATAACCCAATTGCTCTCTTCACCAGCTATGCTCTCAGGATTTGTCACATGCATGAATTAGGGGTTATTCAAGAAACCATACACCAAAAGGAACCCAAATATTCCAAATCATTATTCAGACAGCTTTGATCATATCAGAAAGGCCAGAATTATTTTATTGTAGTAGAATCAAATAAAGACTAGCGTTTCTCCATATTTTATCATACCCTGCATCGCTTCAGTATATCAAGGTTTTATTCGCAGAACAATAAGCAATTCATGTCCTGCTGTTTATCTCGGCAAAATTGCATCTGTAACAATATTATACAGGCAGAACAGAGTTGAGAATAGAACAACCTCATGCAATAATGCACAAACTGAAGACTGAGATTATAACAGAAGAAACCACCAGTGCCCTTGAGTCTTGACAGTTTGACGGTCATGATTCCTTGCTAAGGAACACGGAGTCCATTCTGCTGTCTGTTTCTTTCTAATAAAAATAATTGATAAGATGCTTTTATCTTGCAAAAATTTACTTTCTGCTTCTGATAAGGCGCGACATCCCCACAGCAGACAACTGCTTCTGCTCAAAACACTTTTTCTCTTTGGTCAAACACCTCATACTTTTTTCTTTTTTCTTTTTTTTTTCTTCCACATTATTGACTCAAATATCTCTAAGTGCACTGAAAAAGATAGCCTTCCTCCTAATTCAATATAGAACATGTTATAGGGAACATAAACTCAAATGTCAAAATGCACCCAAATAATTTCAAACTTTGATCAATTTCTGTAGTAGCATAAATGACTCAACATTCTGTTTACACTGTGGCGCTGTCGAATGGTAAAGTACACAAATTATCAATTTCATACTGCCATACAAATTGACAACCTTACATACACTGTACCCAATGTAAAAATCAAAAAAAGGAACTTGCTATAAAAAGAATCAACATACTCACCACTAAGGGAATATGCACATCCTATCAAATCTTTACTTATATGAATAGAAGCTACAATCTCAAGGAACAACTTCAAAATTGTATCTAACCTGAAAATCATGGACTAGCCCAGCTCCAACGCCAGTACGCGTTCCATTTTTCCTCCTCTCATAATCATTATCATCTGTAGGCAACTCATGGCGACAAACAGGACAAGTATTACGTATATTTAACCATGGCACAATACACTCCCAATGGTAATAATGGGAACAAGGAAGCTCAGTCACCTTCTCCACAACCAAAATCTCATCTTTACAAACAGCACAAGCCATCTTGTTTTCTTCATCCTTCAAAACTACCAACGGAAGATTTTCAACAACAGATTTAGCTGTTGGTGGACTACCCTTCATCAAGGTCCCTTCACTTTCGAGAAATTGCCCAAACAAGGCATCACCATATTGAGTATCATCATTTCCATCAAAATCCAGGCTTCTCTCGATATTATTAACCGCCAATAGAACTTCCCATTCTAAATTCCTCACAGGCTCGTCATCTCCACCGTTAATTGAACTCGAAATATCTGAAGAAACTGATATTTCTTCAATCCCATCAATCACAGAAATCAAAAAGTCTCTATCTTCAACCCTTTCATTGACTTCTTCCCACTCGAAATCTTCATTCAAATTTTGATCAATAACCCTAGAATTCAGCTCCTCCGAATCGGAATCCGACCCGATATCCACAACCCTAAGCCCATCACCCGTATTATTAAACACGTTAGATTCGGAGGGAAGAAAATCCCCATCAAAATCAGATCCAAAATTACCGTACGGAAAACCGCTAGAATTAGGGTTTCTATTATCAAAGTCAGGGTCTTCTGTAACGAACAGATCCGTAACGAAATTCATTTGATCTTCATCGACGTAAAATGAATTCTCAGAATCCGGATCTGAATGTACGGATCCGGATCCTGAATTGGGGCTGAAGTTGAAATTATTAAAAAAGGTGTGATTAGGAGGAGGAGAAAGGGAGTCGAAATCGAAAGCGAAGGGATTTGGGTATTCTTCATCATCATCGTCGTCAGTTACAGCCACGGTGGCATAGGTGGTGGTTGTCGGGAGGTGGAAACGGTGGATTCTAGAAACTTCTGCCATTGAATTGAAGAAGACAAAGTGAAGGATTTAATTTGAATTTTCAGAGATAAATGGGGACGGTCGCCAGTTGCCAGTGATGCAATTATGCTGAATGCGCAATTTTTTCGGTTCTCTCGACCCGTTGTGGCGTTGTCTGCCTTCGGGGTGGTAGGCAAGCAAATAGTATTTTCTATTTTTGCCCTTTATTATCTAATTAGTATAGTACTTGCGCAATGCGCAAAAAATACGAAAAAAAATATATGATAAATTATTAATTTACTTGTTTAATAACCTTATATTTTTATAACTTAATTAATTATAAAAAATAAATTATTTGATCGATGAAAGTTTATAATAAGAAAAGTAAGGTAGGAAAAATTATTTTATCTAGCCTAAATTGCCGTAAGATCTTGTGTTATGTGCAATGAGATTCCAATTTAACTTAACTTGCTATAATTATGTGATTTACTTATGTATACATTATATTGATGATCAAGTAATAAAAGTGTATGTGTAATCACATATAATATATTCAATATTTTTTTATAAATACTTGGTGCTATTAGCATTATATACATAGAGTGTAAAGTATCAATATTAAGTACTTTAATCCCCCTTGCTTCTTCCTCCAAAGAAAGCATGCATTAAATTCTAGAACATATGTCAGGGAAGATGGTCATCGAAAGACTTCTATCAAAATGGTTCTCTTACCTTGTGATAGACAAGAAGCCCATCATATCCCTAAAAACACAAATTTCCTCCATAGATAAACTTAACCTCTTAGGTTTTTAGAGTATTTTTTGTTAAGATTGCAAGTTTTTCCTTTTCCTATAATTGGATATATAAATAAAGCCTTTTGAGGAGGAAAAAAATAGGGGAATGACTTGGATATAGTGGAGTTTCCTTAGACGCGTTCTTCTAGGAACTGCAATCTTCTTTGGATAAGAATAATAAACTATCTGATTTCCACTACAAACTACATGCTTCCTTGGATTAATTTCAGTTTTTGGAACATAATCAAACACACCATGCCTAAAAGTATTTTCGAACTTACCACATATAACATTGTCGTTTCATCTTTATTGACTTGAAATTGTTAGAACAAAAGCTCAATTTCTGAATTTTGTATACTGCTTGTTTGCATAGTTTCTCTTTTTGTGAAAACTATGTTGAATTTATATCTCTCTTAGGTGAGAATTATAGTATTGAAAATGCTAAGAATATTTGAAAAACAATAAAGTAATGAGATCTCCAAAAGAAATAGTGGCTGCCCAAGAGTTTTCATGGTATAATATGAGATATGAGATCTGCAAGTATATTTTTGTCACTATTAACTTTCTTCATTCTTTTATCCTATAGCTACACCAGAAAATGATCATAATTCACAAAGCAAATAAGCATCGGAAAAAATAAAATATGTGCACTTATAAAAGATGGATCTATTTTTTAGTAACAACTTTTTCTTTTTTGCAGGTGATGAAGATGTTTCTATGGCTTATTATTTGATGAAAATTTAAAGGGTGTTAATAGTGGTTTGAACGAATATATTTGAACGAACCATTTGTTCAAAACATTTAGTTTCTACCTTTCAACAATATATTTGAACGAATTCTGTAAGTCAAAGATACATAATTATTGATTCAGATTTGCAAGTTGAGGAACAGAGAGAACAACTAATAAGCAAAACAAAATTAATCAGATAAGAGAGAACAACTAATAAATTATTACATACTAAGGTGGAGTAAAAGGTTTTAACAAATAAAATTATTTAATAATTTTTTTAAAAAGATCTGGAATTTGAAGATAAGTTCTAACCGTTTTGAAGTGAGAAGGGTTTTCAAGGATACTCCTATTTTTTAGTAAGCCATCTCATTTTAGCAGATAAAATGATTTAATAATTTAAAGAAATTAATAAATCACAAAATAGAAGAGAAGTTGGAACGGTTTAGAAGTTACGGTTTTGAAGTGTTTTGAACGGTTTTGAATCCTAATAAAAAAGACCAATGGAATTCTGTCTGATATTTAAAACTAATAGATACCGGCTTCTGAATTGATCTCATCTTTTAAGAATTTTCATTTTTCTTTTTTGATAATAACCTAATAATTAAATAAAATGCACTTTATAGCAATATCACATATACATTTCAACCTCAAATTTTCAATGACGAAAAAAATTAGAGAGTCCATTAGTTAATGAATCATGACAAAAGTACTTCCTAATAAAAATAATAGTAATTCCTATTTTTACTTCCTAATAATTTGGAGTAATATCTTAAAGTGCCAAGTATCTTTTTTAGATCTCTGTACTATGGTAAATTGTTTAAAAATGCCCCCCGTTATACTATTGGGCCGTTAAAGTCCCCGCAGTCCAACTATCCTTACACATCTGCCCTTACTTTGACGGGGGTGCCACATGGCATTAATCCATGCCTCTTTTTAAATCAGGTCTTATAAGAGACGACCCGCCCCAATAAAATCCACCAATCCATAACACATAACCCATAACCAAATAATACCTCTAACACACCCAGCGGTTTATAACCCAAATTAAACCCCAACCCTAATTTATAATCATACTTCCATCTCTATCAATCCCTCTATGATATTAGCTCCATCAAGACAACCCATTTCAACAAATTAATTTAAAAAATGTCGGAGTCTAGTGCTACATCAAAGAGGAGGTGCCATTGCGGAGAGATTGCCAACCAATTTCGATCGACCACACCTCAAAATCCCGGAAGAAGATTCTATAATTGTGCAAAACCTGAAGTAAGTTTGTTAATTATTTGTACAAAACTGAAATTTTTATTTCTTCTAACCTAATTATTGTTCATTTTCGTTAGAATGAGTCGTGTGGATATTGGGAGTGGCAAGATGAACCTTTTCCGGACCGAGCTTTGGTAGAAATCAATAAGTTGCAGTGTAAATTGGATGTTGCTAATGTTACAATCAATATATTGAAGCAATTATTGGAGTCATGTACGATAGAAAGAGATAAACTGTTGCAAAAAGTTGAAGATTTGGAGGTTTCAAAAAATATTGAAGTAAACAAAGTAAGGGAAATTGAAGATAAAGTGGTTAAGATGAAGATGTGGATTTGGATTTCAGTTGCACTTATTGTTGGTTTTGTTGCGGCAATGTGGATGAAGTAAATTGTGTTTGTTGAAGATGGCCAATGGCCCATATTTCACTCATTAATGTTATCTAATCCTAAGCATTAGAGTTTATTTTACCAATGTAAAACAATTACATCAAGTATTAATGTATGTGTTGATGTTCCAAGTGCTAGTGTTTTTCCAAATTAATGTATGTTCCTAAGTTCAACTTTCCAATTGTTAATGTATGTTCCTAAGTGCTTGTTTGAATTGTTTTATGTCATATGGTCCCTTTTATAGTAGCAGAACTTAGTTTGAAAATATATTGTCTTCATCACATATAGTAGCAGAACTTAGTTTGGATAAGCTACTTAGTTTGAAAACTTATAGTAGCAGAACTTTGTTTGGATAAGCTGGACAACAAGTCTATGCACCTGGAACTTGGAAATGACCTTCATCACATATTGTCATTAATTCATGCGACCAATTCGTGTATAAACAAACTAACTTCGTGTATATGATTAACATAGCTAGGCAGCATTATGTTGCCCACTTACTCTAATTCGTTCATCTTTCTATCCACCTGGACAACAAGTCATAAATGTATCCACCTGGACAACAAGTCATAAATGAGACTAAACTTACAATAAAGTACACCACCAAAACAACACAAAATAACTGAAACTGCATAACCAAAACACAATAATTCGAGTAGTATTTTTTTGGAACAGTAGAAAAAACAGAACCTAATAACTGTAATTACAGCAGTTAAACAACACCCAAAACAACACCTAGTGACTGTAATTACACCAGTTAAACATCACCTAATAACAGTAATTACATCAGTTAAACAACACCCAAAAATAGTAGTTACATCACCCAAAAAATCCTCTGCAGAATATTTGTTCAAGTCACCTAATTTTCCTAGTTGATCCTTGAAATCTTCTGCATATGTGCACCATGCACACCACCATAAAAGCTTCTTGTTTTTCCCAGTGTTGAACTGTTTGCACCAGTTAGCCTCAATATGTCTAACACAATACCTGTGATGTGCCTCGGGAAGGACTGTTTTGACTGCATTAAGCAGTCCCTGCAGAACAAGTAAAATTTCAGAATTGATTATCAAGTAAAAAGTAATTTCAGAAATTTCAGAATTTAAGAATTTCAGAAAAACTCACCTTTTGTGTATCTGACATGAAGGCGATTCCTTCCCCTTCCTTGAGGTCCAAAGAAGACTGCAGCAGTTGTAGGAACCAATTCCAAGTGTTTTTGTTCTCCTTATCAACAACTGCCCATGCCAAAGGGTAAAAATGATTCTGTGAATCCTGTCCAACTGCTACTAACAGCTGGCCTTTGGCTTTGCCCTTCAAAAATGTACCATCCAAACCAATAAAAGGTCTCAATCGTAGATTGAAACCCATCTTCAAAGCATGAAAACACACATACATTCTCAAGAACCTTCTTCTTCCTTCTTCAAGTGCACTCTTTGAAAGTGTAACCACCACATCACTACCAGGGTTACTTTCCCTCAATTCATTAGCATAAGCCTCTAATTTATTGTACTCGTCTGAAAAACTACCATCTAGTGACTCCAATACCATCCTTTTTGCCCTCTTACACTTCCCATGGCTAACATTTAGTTCAAAGTTTCTCTTCAAATCTAACATCATCTCCCTAACCTTGTACTTAGGATTTTCTTGTAACTTCTTTTTGAAATATTGTGCAATGGTACTAAAATCAACAGTCGTGTTATCAAATGCAGTGCCACAATTATGTTCAGAAAATAAAGTCTTGATTTTAACCCCACCAAATTTTTCTTTTGATATTAAGCACACAAAGGGACAACCAACAATATCACAAGTATACCTAGCCTTTCTAGGACACTCTTCTCCAATTTTAATCTTTTTTTATTGGCCAGAGAATATAACTTCATACACTTCCTAGCTTCTGGTATGTCCTTAAAGGACATACCTTTGTATAACTCTTTGAAGTCAGTAAGTTTTTCATTTATTTCCTTTTTCTTTTGTGCTTTAAGTGCTTCTAATTCTTCAGAATTGTATCCTTCACAATCACTACTAAAGTCGGATCCAATATCACTTAAGCTACAATCAGTACCAACATCATCCACAATTTTATTACATTCTTCTTCAAATTATTCAATATTAGGAATAGAGTAAATAGGGGGCTCACATTCATCTACACCATATAGGTTCACTACATTGAATTCATTGCATAATAACCTTTGTAGATGTCTAATACCCTCATCCCCCTCAATCACATAAAAATTACCAGATGGGGCAGCAACTATAAGTTGTTGAACCCCTATAAAACCTAGCTCATTTGTGTATTCATTGACTATGTCTATGTATGAAAGTAAGTCGGAGTCATAACCTGTCCAAGTCTTCACCAATTTTCCCGTGTAGACAACTTTAGGATCAATAATCCAATCACCATCATAATGGAATATCAAGTCAACTAGAACCATCTCCAACAACCTATAATACACAACATGAAAAAAAATCAATTAATCTAAAAGTAAGTAGTGAGAATGAATAAATACTGTCAAAAAGAAATAATTTCTTATGAGAAGAGGTCCCCCCCCCCCCCGCCAGGAAGAATCCAACATAGCCGAATACTTTAATCAAATAGCCATACAATTGGGGACCATTATTGTTAATAAAGAAAGAAAAAGTTAAGAATCCTCAGAAAACATGAATATACTTATCATCATATAATAATCCAGAAATTGCAATAGAAAAGAAATAAGGGAGGTTTGTGATGATTTTTCAATCTTTTCTACTAGGTAATCCAGTATCCTTATGCATGAACGGGCTCCACGTTCATTTCGTTACGGAAAAGGACAAACAAACAAACCCCACATAACCCCACAAAATTCCACAAAATCCCAGCAATAAAATAACGGAAAAAAGGGGTAAACCATGCATGCAAACACTAGAAACAAACAAGAAATAAGGATATATCAATGAAATTTCAGAAACTTTAGTTAGATGTAGATGAAATCTAAGAAATCGAAACCCTAGCTTAAAAACCCTAAAATACGAAAAGAAAACTAAAAATTGCAACTCACGGATGAATAATATATCAAAGATGAATCATTTTCTTTGAGGAAGGTATTACCTTTATGGAATTTCTTCACTTCAAATCGGTTATCAACCAAGCTGTGAGAGTATTTTCATGAGGCTTCGTTACAGAGAGAGAAAATAAAACGGGAAATGAAATGGGAGAAATGGGTATTATTTGATTTATTAATGACGGGTTATGGGTTATGAGTTATGGGTTGGTGGGTTTTATTGGGGCGGATCGTCTCTTATAAGACCTGATTTAAAAAGAGGCATGGATTAATGCCACGTGGCACCCCCGTCAAAGTAAGAGCAGATGTGTAAGGATAGTTGGACGGCAGGGACTATAACGACCCAATAGTATAACGGGGGACATTTTTAAATAATTTACCATAGTACAGGGATATATCAGACCCTTTTCCGTTAAATAAAATGCACTTTATAGCAATATCACATATACATTTCAACCTCGAATTTTTTTATATTCAACAATAAGATAAGTTCTATTTTGATTCTTTTCACATTTATTTATTCAACTTACGTATTATTCTTCTCAACTTATACAAGTTCTAAACTCTGCTTAGGAAAATGACCAAAATCTCCTCAGGCTACATGCCCGGAATCCAAAATATCTTGAAGATAAAGGTTACCCATGACCTTGGGAACTCAAATATATGATTTTCTCCTAATTCCATTCTCAAAATCGTGGCTAAAATTCAAGATTATAATTTTGTCTAGGTTTTCAACCAAAACCCCAATTTTACACTAATTTTCATACCTAATTTCATACATAATCAATGTATTTAGCTTATAATATGCGGGAATAACTTACCTTAACATTGTTGATAAAGATCCTCTTTTGAGCCCTCCAAAAATCGCCAAATGAAGTGTGATGATCCGGCCCGTCATCATGTGAGTTATTACCTCGTTATCCTCGTTATATGCTTGTTAATATTTCAATATGCATGTTTGGTGAGTTTGAATCAATTCAGACTGAGTTTAGTTGGAAATGAGACAAAAAGTCTCTTAGAAGAGGGAATAGTTGGAAAAAGTCAACTGGACATTGACTTGAGAGTTAGAGATCTCGGAATCAAATTCCGATGATTCGGTCAGCTCTGGGATGTCATTTATGAGCTAGGAGAGCAATCGGAAGTGAATGTGGAGGCCCGGTGTAGTTTTAGGCTTGAATTGGCTAAAGTTAAATTTCAGCGAAATCCGATCGGTAGGTGAGAATTTGATCCGGGAGTCGGAATGAAATTCCGACAGTTGTAGTAGCTCCGTTAGGTGATTTTGGATGTGCCTGCAAAATGTTAGGTCATTCGGAGGTCGTTTGATCGGGTTTTTGATCGAATGTCGGTTGCGAAAGTTTGAATGAAAACTTAGGCTTGAATTTGCTTGGATTCTGTGTTTTCCGTGTTTGAGGGCGTATTTTTATGATTGGAACAAGTTTGTATCATGTTATGGAGTATGTTGGTAGTTTTCGTTGGGGTCCCGGGGGCCTCGGGATGAATTCGGGGGTCCAAACGGACCATTTTGGCCTAAGGCAACAGCTGAATTGCTGCAATATCTGCAGAAGAAATTCCTTCTTCGCGTTCACGTAGGAGGTCACGCGTTCGCGAAGAGTATTAGAGTTGTTCATCGCGTTCGCGATAGGTGGAACGCGAACGCGTAGGTTCAGGATCGGAGGCATCGCGTTCGCGGGAGGATCGAACGCGTTCGCGAAGGTATGAGATGTTTGAGCATCGCGAACGCGGATGGAAGCACGCATTCGTGTAGGGTAAATTTGGAGGCTGCAAATTTTGTTCATCGCGAACGCATGGGTAGTGTCGCGTTCGCGAAGGGTTAAATGCCTGAGCAGAGACTTTAATTACAGAACATTTCATACGCGGGTTATCATTCTTAAAGCTCCATTGTTGAGCCCTAGAGAGAGAAAGTGATGGGAAATAGCTAGGATTTCATCGGGTTATCATCGGAGGTAAGTTTTGTGGTTTAATTACGCATTTTTATCATGAAAGCCTCCTATATTTTTCTGAAATTGGGGGAAATTATGGGAGAATTTAGCCTAAGCCGGGGCTTTGGTAAAATGTCGATTTGAGTGGGCAAACGGAGTCCAATTTTGGAAAACATTATATGCATAGACTTGTGTTGAGATGAGGATTCCGAATATGTAACTTTCGTAATTTTTCGAGAAGCGTACCAAAAGTCGGGTTTTGACAACTTCGTGGGTTTCGGTGCAATTTGAGTTATTTCGAATGGGTTGTGTGTTACTAGCATATATTGATGTATTCTCTATGATTTTGAGCAGATTTGGTATCTGAGGAGACTAATTTGCGAGGCAAGAGCAAGGCGGACTGAGGCTTCTACCGGTTCGAGGTAAGTGGTGGTAGTAAATAATGTACTAAGGGTTTGAAACCTCGTACTTGCACTTCACAGTGCTATGTTGAGATGACACACGCGTCTTGTGACGGGCGTGGTGACATTGTGATTGGGGAATTGGACTTAGTCCTTCCCGGCTAATAGTGTATTATGTATTATGACTGAGAATGAGATTATAACCGTGTAATTGGGCTAATAGCCACATTTGGGGCCTTGTGCCGATCTGTAGAGCATTAGGGGACCTGTAGAGCTAGGCGACCCCTATATATCATGTTGGAAACTTACACTCAGCCGTAAAATTAGTTGAATAGCATATTAAGAGCCAGTACTTGATGTGTATTGTGAGAGATAGATTACTTAGGGTGGAAATTCCCCGATTTAGCTGAGTGGGCCTAAAAGGCCAATCCTATACTAGTTGGGATAGGGTCGAGGACCCGTTATGCGGTATTATTTATATATATACCTATATTGGATCGGGCTGCACGTCGCAGTAGTATATATATTGGATCGGGCTGCATATATATATATATATATATATATATATATCTATATTGGATCGTGCAGCACGCCGCAGTAGTATTTATATTGGTTCGGGCTGCACGCCGCAGCAGTATTTATATTGGCTCGGTCTGCACGTCGCAGCAATATATATATTGGATCGGGCTGCACGCCGCAGCAGTATATATGTTGGATCGGACTGCATGCCGCAGTATTATTGCGCTTGGGCTGTAGGAGCCCCTTCGGAGTTTGAGTCTGCACATATTCTCAGCGGGTGCTGGTGTATATATGGGATCAGGCTGCACGCCGCAGCAGTATAGTTATATATGTATATATATATATATTGGATCGGACTGCACGCCGCAGTAATATATGTGTGGATCGGGCTGCACGCCGCAGCATCATAGCGCTTGGGCCTAGGGAGCCCCTCCGAAATCTGTATACACCCCCAGTGAGCACCGTTGACGTTAAATGGAGCGGGCTGCGCGCCGCAGCGATATATGTATTGGAGCGGGCTGCACGCCGCAACATTATACTTATTCATATCCATATACATACTCAAATACTTATACATTATAGACATATATACATATTTACATACATTAAGTTGACGGTACACTGTAGCGGTACGAGTGAGGATTTGGTCAGTGTGGGACCTTGTTGGGATAGATGTGGACTTCGAGATGAGAGTATTCACCGTAGTGATGACTTACCTGTGAGGTTGCCTTAGAACTGTTTAGTGATAGTACATGTGTTCTCACTTTCGGTTATTGTTTATTATTATTACTCACTGAGTTGAAATATACTCACCCCACTCCCTTGCACGTTTTGTGCAGATATACAGGTTCAGGAGGGCAGTTGAGCTATCACAACTGCTTTATTATCCCCATTCTGTGGAGACTTCGAGGTAGGTGCCGATGTCCGTAGTACCTGACCTCTTCCTTTTTATCATTCTGTTATCTCCATTCTGCTTAGACTTGATTGTGTAGTAGATCTCATTTGTAGAGACTCGGACTTGTGACACCACGATTTGGTCGGGACTGTGTTCTTGTATTTCATTTCTACACTTCTTGATTTATTATGAAAATAGGCTAATCACGCCGATTAATCAGTATTAATTATAATTGGCTGGTTTAAATGGATAAGATGGTCGGGCTTGCCTAGCAAAGTGTTGGGCGCCATCACGACCGGGGTTTGGGTCGTGACAAGTTGGTATCAGAGCCTAGGTTAACAGGTCTCACGAGTCATGAGCCGGTTTAGTAGAGTCTTGTGGATCGGTACGGGGACACCTATACTTATCCTCGGGAGGCTGCAAACCTTTTAGGAAAGTTTCAATTCTTGAAATTCTTATCGTGCGTACTTGATTCAGCAAGAGGTATGATTCTTGAAATTCCTTCTGCACGTTGATGTGCGCACTCGAGTGCTTAGTGATAAATTTTGCCTTGATGGCTTATGATTCCCCAATCGAGGGACGAGATATAATCTCTGTGAGTTCATGTTGGGCCAGTCTAGAGGACTTGAGGCCAGATCCTTGTCTATGGCTTGAGCACCGAGGTGCTAATTTCCCGAGCCAGTATTATGAAATTCATGTGATCAGTATTGATCTTAATTGTGGAAATGGCAGTTGATAATGGGTGAGCTGCAAGGTGTTCAATACTTATTATGATCTGTTACGTAGCCCTAGCTATGGGCGTGGTGAGTATGTTCATGTTCCTTAGTGGGAAGGTAAAGTGCATTACGTGTAGTAGTATGAGTTCAGACGCAGGAAGACCAAATTGGCTGTGCTAGGTGTGTCATGGTGAAAGGTATATGTGTTATGATTTGAGCAGGTGCAACGCATGTTCATGTACTAATGCTGATGATATAATTATGTAGTATTGAGACTTATGTTGTTGATATGCATCGTGATGTCTTGTCGAATTACGGATGTATTGTTAGGATGATTTTGGTGATTCGCTGGCAGGTGGATAGGCCAAATTACAGAGGAAACTCTGTCGAAATTTCTGGAAAATTTGGGGCTTAGAAAATAATTCTGTCACATGGAGAATAGGCTTAAATGGTGTGTGTATAAATGCAAGAGTTGCAAAAGAGTTAAGATGTGTGATGATTCGAATCTCCACCGAAGCTTGTAAATGACTTGAGTTTAATCTAACTAGAACATTGTGGCATCATTTGAGTAAGAATGCTATGAGTGGCTGAAAGTGCTTAGGTGTATGGCTCCGAGCCAAGTTGGAGAGGTTATTATTGATTAACTGATTGCACTGTTGTGTGCTATGTTGGTCCTGTCTCTGGGTATGTTGGGAAATTTTGATAAAGGTTATGGTGCTTCGTAGATGTGAAGAAATACTAGGATGTTTTGAACTTATGTTGGTAAAGATTGTTCGATGTATAGAAAAGAAAGGTAGCTAATTGTATTTGAATGTAATCATGTTCTGCGGTGTCAGAGTTCTAGTAAGGCACGAGTGGTTCTGTTCAATAAGGCAGTTGAATTATAACCGGTTGAGGGTGAATGACGCCCAAGAATTGTTTTACGGTGTTCAAGATTTTGCTTGTAATGGTAAGGTGTCTTAAGATTGGGTACATGGCTAAAGACTATGGTTTCGTTAGAAGAAATCGAGACTTTCGATATGTTATATGGATGATGAGATTCTATGTATCTATATTGGAGAGTAATGATAACGAATTCAAATCGCAAGAAGTTTTTCAAATAAAGTATTGTAGAAGGTGGTACTTTGGGGAAACATTTGAGAGAGTATTCAGCGGCCTGTGAGCCTTAGACCGTGTGGTTTTGTGTATGAGTCTCGTGTGGTAACCTGAGTTGAGGTATTGTGGTCCTTCAGTAAAGGAGAATATTAAGTTAACGATGATAATAAACCGGAACAGTATGAAAATGACACGAGTAACTCCTGGTATGTCTTCGAAGTAATGAGTCTTGCAAAAATGGTGCAACAAAGCTCTTGAGTGCTAGCACTTGCGTAGCTCGGTGTGGGTAGAAGGACTCAGTCCTGGCAGTTAAAGTTATGCAATGAATGGGAAGAATGAGATGTGATGTGTTTTATCATGGTTTGAAAATAAGTATATTTCCTATCGGTATGCAAAGCATGGAATATGTAATGACTTTTCTTCTATATGGGATCATGAAGGTCCTTGACTAGTTGAGTGCGTCGATGTTTGCGGCGTAGGAGAGGGATAGAAATTCTCCATATATCTTGGTGTAGTATGATATATACGATGCGTTATGGAAAGATTATAACAGCATGTTCAAGGTTTGGAGATCAGTTCATATTATATGGGAAGTTATTAAAATTCTCAAGCAGCGTGGGCAGCTGCAGATAATCTGAGAATCAATCTTTCTGGTAATTAAGGAAAATGGTACTGCCATTCTAGTGATTTGGCAGAGTATATGATCAAAAAGGGCAAGGTAATGTAAATTGTTAATATCTAATGGTATTGTGGTATCCCCTTATTGGATTGACGGTGATGATTGAGTTGTTGATGGCATATGAAAATTTTTGATTGGCTATCGTGGTATGAAGGAATGCTTGATGTGTGTTATGTGTTCGTGCGGTGGAGTGTGGAATCAGGCATAGTGATTCATGTGTTATGTATGTGTTGGAGACTAGAAGTTCTCGTAATCCGCCTATGCAGTGGTGGTGTATCGTGTGTACCGGCACCGTTTAGTAGTTATTGGAAATTGGAAGCCCTAGTGGTTATCTCGTTACTTGATATGATGAATTGGAATAATGATATATGATTGCGGACTGGTTGTCATAAGTCAGGTTGTCTATACTAATATGATATGGACTGTAACAGAGAAATGTCACAACTACGTGGCAGAGTGCATCAGATCATGCTCCAGCAGAGTGGATGTACCCTAGGGCCAGCGGACGGCTGGTAGGTATTGCTTTGTCAGTTGGGCCTTCGTGGCGGATGTCGGTGTAGAGGTATCTACCATTGATTTAGTTTCGGTATTGAGGAACTTTGTCGGATAAGTTTCATGTGGCCAAGCTTGAGGCTATGTATATGTTTGTTGCAATGAGCGACTTGACTCGATGTGCATTCCTTTTGCTAGATGTATTCGTGCACGCCGCCACAGGTATAGTATTTGGATCGGGTGGCACACCGCCACATGTATGGTATCAGGATCGGGTGGCACGCCGCCACATGTATGGTATCTGGATCGGGTGGCACGCCGCCACGGGTATGTTATTGGAACGGGTTGCGCGCCGCAACAGTATGATGTGGAAAATATAGCTTCCTATATGTTACTTTGTATACAATACTTCCTAGCTTCTGAGGAATAGTCCGTATTGGGTATCGCTCAGGGAATAGCACATCAGTTGTGTCCTTTCAGGATTTAATAGCGTATATCAATTTTATCACTGTAGGTGTGATTGATTTCTTGAGTTCAGACCTAGATATGTGTGTGGCTGACCGTTTTGAGCATGGTGACTTGAGGTGCTCCATGAGTAATAGTGTTTGGATAGAATCATGAGTTGTGGCAAGGCCACGTGATGTTATGACCTTTCTAGGAGGATTCAGGTACACTAATTCTATGATGTGAGACGAGGTCTCAGTTGTGTGTTGTGATGGTATTGAGGAATTTGAATTATTGCTCTTTTATGAGTCGGTTGTCATGATTCGAATGTGTTCAGATAGTTCTTATTGGAGCCTGTGTTGTGCTCGTTGTGGCATAGGCCGATGCTGAGGTGTCATATCACCAGTGTGGTATGTTATGATCGAAATGATCGTTGGAGTCATTAATGAGTACGAGCGTATTTGATCTTAGCTTGTTAGAAAGGTAATATCGAGGTTTGGCTCTGAAACCTATTGTGGTATCAGTTTTAAAAGGGAAATGGATTCACGAATGGTTTAACCGAGAGATGGGTTCGGTATATCGCGCGCTTCAGTTGCCGTGGGCAGGATATGAAGGTGTTGGAATAAGACTCTATCTAATGAGAAAGGTTCTTTCTCCTAGTGTTTGGTTATTGTGGCCAGTTGTCGTGATTAGAGACTATCGTATCGAGTGATTGGGTTGTTTGATTCATCACATGATCTCACCCGGAGTGGCGAGTTGGCTATTATAGTTGGATCGTGTGTACTTTGAGTATAGATGTGAGATTCAGATTTGGTATAAGATTTCAGAAAGTGCAATGTGGTTTACGGTTCAGACAGACTGTGGAAATTCAGCTATACTAAGTTATCGGACTTATGAAAGATAGGGTGAAGTGGTATCACCCCGAGTATATGCTTGGTGAGGTCATTCAGCTATTGTGTTGAATCTAGTACAACTCTTGGTCCGCTCGAGGACGAGCGTTTGCTTAAGTTGGGGAGAATGTTATGACCCGACCCGTCATCATGTGAGTTATCACCCCGTTATCCCCGTTATATGCTTGTTAATGTTTCAATATGCATGTTTGGCGAGTTTGAATCAATTTAGAGTGAGTTTAGTTGGAAATGAGACAAAAAGTCTCTTAGGAGAGGGAATAGTTAGAAAAAGTCAACTGGACGTTGACTTGAGAGTTAGAGAGCTCGGAATCAAATTTTGATGATTCGGTAAGCTCCGGGATGTCATTTATGAGCTAGGAGAGCGATCGGAAGTGAATTTGGAGGCCCGGTGTAGCTTTAGGCTTGAATTGGCTAAAGTTGAATTTCAACGAAATCCGATCGATAGGTGAGATTTTTATTCGGGAGTCAGAATGGAATTCCGACAATTGCAGTAACTCCGTTAGGTGATTTTGGATGTGCCTGCAAAATTTTAGGTCATTCGGAGGTCGTTTGGTCGGGTTTTTGATCGAATGTCGGTTGCGGAAGTTTGAATGAAAACTTAGGCTTGAATTTGCTTGGATTCGGTGTTTTTCGTGTTTGAGGGCGTGTTTTTATGATTGGAACAAGTTTGTATCGTGTTATGGAGTATGTTGGTGGTTTTTGTTGGGGTCCCGGGGGCCTCGGGATGAATTCGGGTGTCCAAACGGACCATTTTTGGCCTAAGGCAGCAGCTGAATTGCTGCAATATCTGCAGAAAAAGTTCCTTCTTCGCGTTCGCGTAGGAGGTCACGCGTTCGCAAAGAGTATCAGAGTTGTTCATCGCGTTCGCGATAGGTGGAACGCGAACGCGTAGGTTCAGGATCGGAGGCATCGCGTTCGCGGGAGGATCGAACGCGTTCGCGAAGGTATGGGATGTTTGAGCATCGCGAACGCGGCTGGAAGCACGCGTTCGCGTAGGGTAAATCCGGAGGCTGCAAATTTTGTTCATCGCGAATGCGTGGGTAGTGTCGCGTTCGCGAAGGGTTAAATGCCTGGGCAGTGACTTTAATTACAGAACATTTCATACGCGGGTTATCATTCTTAAAGCTCCATTGTTGAGCCCTAGAGAGAGAAAGTGACGGGAAATAGCTGGGATTTCATTGGGTTATCATCGGAAGTAAGTTTTGTGGTTTAATTACGCGTTTTTATCATGAAATCCTCCTATATTTTACTGAAATTGGGGGAAATTATGGGGGAATTTAGCCTAAGCCGGGGCTTTGGTAAAAAGTCAATTTGAGTGGGCAAACGGAGTCCGATTTTAGAAAACTTTATATGCATAGACTCGTGTTGAGATGAGGATTCCGAATATGTAACTTTCGTAATTTTTTGAGAAGCGTGCCAAAAGTCGGGTTTTGACAACTTTGTGGGTTTCGGTGCAGTTTGAGTTATTTCGAATGGGTTGTGTGTTATTAGCATATATTAATGTATTCTCTATGATTTTGGGCAGATTTGGCATATGAGGAGACTAAATTGCGAGGCGAGTGCAAGGCGGACTGAGGCTTCTACCGGTTCGAGGTGAGTGGTGATAGTAAATAATGCACTGAGTGTTTGAAACCCCCTACTTGCACTTCACAGTGCTATGTTGAGATGAGACACGCGTCTTGTGACGGGCGTGGTGACATTGTGATTGGGGAACTGGACTTGGTCCTTCCCGGCTAATAGTGTATTATGTATTATGACTAAGAATGCGATTATAACCGTGTAATTGGGCTAATAGCCACGTTTGGAGGCCTTGTGCCGATCTATAGAGCATTAGGGGATCTGTAGAGCTAGGCGACCCCTATATATCATGTTGGAAACTTACACTCAGCCGTAAAATTAGCTGAATAGCATATTAAGAGCCAGTACTTGATGTGTACTACGAGAGATAGATTACTTAGGGTGGAAATTCCCTGATTTAGCTGAGTGGTCCTGAAAGGCCAATCTTATACTAATTGTGACAGGGTCGAGGACCCGTTATGAGGTATTATATATATATATATATATATATATATATATATATATATATATATATATATATATATATATATATATATATATATATATATATATATATATATATATATATATATATATATATATATATATATATATATATATATATATACCTATATTGGATCGAGCTGCACGCTGCAGCAGTATTTATATTGGATCGGGCTGCACGCCGCAGCAGTATTTATATTGGATCGGGCTGCACGTCGCAGCAATATATATATTGGATCGGGCTGCACGCCGCAGCAGTATATATGTTGGATCGGACTGCACACCTCCGTATTATTGCGCTTGGGCTGTAGGAGCCCCTTCGGAGTCTGAGTCTGCACACATTCTCAGTGGGCGCTGGTGTATATTATGGGATCGGGCTACCCTCCGAAGTCTGTATACACCCCCAGTGAGCGCCGTCGACGTTAAATAGAGCGGGCTGCGCGCCGCAGCGATATATGTATTGGAGCGGGCTGTACGCCGTAGCATTATACTTATTCATATCCATATACATACTCAAATACTTATACATTATAGACATATGTACATATTTACATACATTGATTTGATGGTACACCGTAGCGGTACGAGTGAGAATTTGGTCAGTGTGGGACCTTGTTGGGACAGATATGGACTGGAGATGAGAGTATTCACCATAGTGATGAATTACCTGTGAGGTTGCCTTAGAACTGTTTAGTGATAGTACAGGTGTTCTCACTTTAAGTTATTATTTATTATTATTACTCGCTGAGTCGAAATATACTCACCCCACTCCCCTGCACTTTTTGTGCAGATATACAGGTTCAGAAGGGCAGTTGAGCTATCGTAACTGCTTTATTATCCCCATTCTGTGGAGACTTCGAGGTAGCTGCCGACGTCCGCAGTACCTGACCTCTTCCTTTTTATCATTCTGTTGTCTCCATCCTGCTTAGACTTGATTGTGTAGTAGATCTCATTTGTAGAGGCTCAGACTTGTGACACCACGATTTGGTTGGGACTGTGTTCTTGTATTTCATTTCTACACTTCTTGATTTATAATGAAAACAGGCTAATCACATCGATTAATCAGTATTAATTATAATTGGCTGGTTTAAATGGATAAGATGGTCGGGCTTGCCTAGCAAAGTGTTGGGCGCCATCACGACCGGGGTTTGGGTCGTGACATGAAGTGAAGAAAATGGGTGAAATGAACAAATCCAACTTTAAAATAACCCTTCTGGCTTCTGCAATGTTCGCTTCTGCGGAGCCATTTTCGCTTCCGCGGAAACCACTTTTGCAAAAAAGATCCGCTTCTGCGGTCCCTGGGCGCCAGCCCATTATCAATTCTGTGAGGAGTCCACCATTTCTGCGGTTTCGCTTATGCGGATAGAGGGCCGCTTCGCGGTCCCATTTCCGCAGAAGCGGAAATACCAACAACCAGAAATTTATTTTTGATCCGTTAACCACCCGAAATCCATTCAAGGCCTCCGGGACCCCAACTAATCACAGCAACCAATCCCAAAATACATTGCGGACTTGCTTGAGGCTTCAAATTATATCAAAAAAACGCTAACATCACGAATTACACCTGGCTTCAAGCTTTATGAACTTTTAACTTTCCAACTTCTATTCTCGATGTTTAAACCTATCAAATCATGTCCGATTGACCTCAAATCTTTCACACAAATTATATTTGACATTACGGACCTATTCCAACTTTCAAAATTGGAATCCGACTCCGATATCAAAAGTCAACCTCCGGTGAAACTCCTCAAAAACCTTCAAATTTCTATCTTTAACCAAATGGCTTCAAAATGGCCTACGGACGTCCGAATTCACTCTCGATTGAGCCCCCAACTCTAGAATCTCCATATAGAGCTATTCTTAGTCTCAGAATCCAAAACAAACATTGATAACAATGAAATTCACTTCAGGCCAAACTTATGAAATTTCTTCTAAAATGCTAACTTCCACAATATACGCCAAAATTCTCTCGGGTTATCCAAAACCCGCACCGGTCATACGCCCAAGTCCAAAATCATCACACGAACCTACTGGAACCTTCAGATCCCGATTTCGAGGTCGTTTACTTGAAATTCTAATCCAAGTTCATTCTTTCACCCTTAAGCTCCCGAAATTATAATTCTCTTCTCAAATTGTGACGACCCAAAGGGTTACCACGGTATTTCTTGCTTTTTCCGTGCTTCTGAAGTTTTGGAAACCACTCTCTCAGTTTCCTCGATATGCGTGCATAGTCCGGGCACGAAGCCGGAAAGTTTTTGTGTTAACATATATGAATTCTATGAAAACTTTGAAGAATTTTGATATTAATATTGATACAGTTGACTTTGGTTAATATTTTTGGTAAACGGGCCTGGACCGGTGATGTGACAGTCCCGAGAGGTCCGTAAAAAAATATGGGACTCGAGCATATTCCCGGAGTCGAAATTCGAGGTCCAGAACCCCGGTAAAAGAATTTTTTCGTTAAATTGTTTTTTAAAATTAATAAGGAAAAATGGAAATGAAAATGAGTTAGAAAATATAGGTATCGGGCTCGTATTTTCGTTCCGATGGCCGGTACAGGTCTTAAATATTAGTTAAGCACTTCTTGTGAAATTTGGTCGAAATCGGACGTCGTTTGACGTGTTTCAAACCTAAATAGCTAAAGTTAGAGATTTATGAACTTTGAAATGAAATCTTAAGTTTTGGGGGTTGATTCTTTGTTTTTGATGTTATTTTAGCGATTTGATCGCTCCAGCTAGTTTGTATGAGGTTGTTGAGTTAGTGTGTGCATTTGGTTAGGAGCCCCGAGGGCTCAGGAGTGATTTGGGGGTAATTCGGGATGTTTTTGCACTTGAAAAATCTGGTATTTTAGTTGTTGCTGGTATCTGGTATGATGTTCTTTGCGATTGGATAGGTCCTTCTGCAATTGCATAGTGTAAGAATTCAGGAGCCCAAAATGTGTTCTATGCGATCGCAACATTCCTTGTGCGATCGCATTGCCCACCCTCCCGTACCTATGCGATCGCATTGCCCCCCTCACGATCGCATAGAGCTTTTCCCTGGCCCAATCGCATCTACACTATGCGTTCGCAACTTGCCTTCCGCAATTGCGTAGCATTTCCTCCTTACCCTATGCGATCGTACTGCCTTGTTGCGATTGCATAGGGCATTTTTGCCCAATGATTTTTCTTAAAAACAGAACAGTTGCACGGAACCTCTCACAAAAATTTCATACGGGCTCTTCTCTTCCACCCTTCATTGTCAAGTCCCAAGATCCCATTCCTCCGTAACTCTTTGGGTAAGTCTTCCTAACATCATTTATTCATTATTTAATCACCTAATCATAATTAATCCTAGCCCTAAGTCAGGAATTCAAGGTAGAAAATGGGTGTTTTGGGCAGAACTAGGGCTTGTGGGATTTTGGGTGTTTCAACCTCAATTTGAGGTCGAATTTTGAAATAAATCATATATTCTAACTCGTAGGGTTATGGGTGATTGGAATTTTGTCCGAGCCTCAAGTTTGGACCATGTAGGTCCGGTGTCAGATTTTGCTATTTTTGGAAGAATGATGGGAATTTCATTTCTAGGCTTTGTGATTATGTTATTGAGCCCTAATTGATGTTATTGAATTAAAAATGACTAGATACCATTGTTTTGGAGTTAGATTCTAGAGGAAAGGCGGTGCTAGAGGATTGATTGCTATTTTCGGACTGATAACTGTTTGATCTAATCTCGGCTTGAGAGAATAGGATTAGAGTATTATTACTTGCTATTTGCTAAATGATCGAGTGCGGTGTATAGGCATGGTGACGAGTAACTAAACACTGGCTTCTAGCATGACCGTGAGTCTTCTTTGTACTTGTATTGGGTATATTTTGAGAACTATTCCTAGCAATTGGTGAATTCGACATGATGAGTTAGTTGAGGAATTAATTATGAAAAATGAAAATTCTTTGGAGCTTTGTCTCAAACGGTAGTGATCCTATGAAGTAAAAGTTGTAAGAATTGTAAGGAAATGTGATTGAATCCCTTGCCGGGACGTGTAGGTTATGATTGTTGTTGCTCCCTTATGCGGTTGAGCATCAAATATATTCTCCATTATTGAGATGTTTGGGCTGCTAGTGGTACCCTTATTGGGTCAGATCGCTATATTATTGAGTTTTCTCTATAGAGGAACTCCCTGAGAGAGACTGTATGAATTATATATTATATTTATTGGGATTGTGTGGCACGCCGTCCACTTATATTATATTTATTGGGATCGTGTGGCATGCCGTCCACTTATATTATATTTATTGGGATCGTGTGGCACGCCGTCCACTTATATTATATTTATTGGGATCGTGTGGCACGCCGTCCACTTATATTGTATTTATCGGGATAGTGTGGCACGCCGTCCACTTATATTATAATTATTGAGATCGTGTGGCACGCCGTCCACTTATGATACTTACTAATAGGATCGTGTGGCGCATCAACCACTTATGAAAGTAAATAATGTGATTTCGGTTTAATGTTGTCACAGATGACCTGCTCTCATTGTTCATTATCTTCTGAGCATGTTCCCTTTTCAGTTGTATACCTTCATATATGATCTTGTTGTTCTTTCCATTGTCATTATATATATATATATATATATATATATATATATATATATATATATATATATATATACACAAATATGCACACAGGTTGATTTTAGTAAGTCCTGTCTAGCCTCGTCACTACTACGTCGGAGTTAAGCCATGCACTTACCAGCACATGGCGTCGGTTGTACTGATGCTACACTTCTGTGTTTTTTGCACAGATCATAGCGTTGGAGCAGCTTTCAGACAGCAGCAGCAGTAGGATATTTGTAGGAGTTGTCTTTGGTCCAGGGACTCTTGAGGTAGCCTAACCGGCGTTCGCATGCCGAAGTCCCTATCCCTTATTTCAGTTTTTTTTTATTGTACAAAACAAACTTATGTATTTTCTTTCATTCAGACTTGGTTGTAGTATTCTATAGTAGTCTGTGAGACCGCGACACCAGATTTTGGGTAGTGTTATGTTCAGTACTTTTCTGCATTTTGATTTCTTCTTTTATTGATTTTAAAGTTTTTTTCTGAAAAGTATAATTATTCTGGTATAATCTATTGTTAAGGTTCGGCTGGCCTATCTTCGACAGTAGGTTCCATCATGACTCCCGATGGTGAGAAATCCGGGTCGTGACAAGTTGGTATTAGAGTTCTATGTTGCATAGGTCTCGCTACTCACGGACAAACTAGGTAGAGTCTGGGAGATCGGTACGGAGACGTATGTATTTATCCCTCAGAGGCTACAGAGTTAGGAAAAATTTCACTTTTGTTCTTTATTGTCATGCGATTTTGTTTCTTAGACACTGATTTTCCTTCTACTCTGTTCTTTCGCAGATGGCGAGAACATGTGCTTTATCTTCCACCGCGTGGTAGCCCGAGCCCACAGCTGCACCCGCGAGGGGTAGAGGCCAAGGTCGTGCCAGAGGCTGAGGCCGGGGCAGAGCCCAATGCTAGGTAGCCGTTCTAGAGGTGGAGCCTTATGTTGACTATGATGAGGAGGTTCCAGCCCCAGCAGTACAGGCGGGCCCAGCTCAGGTCCCATGAGGAGTCGTGATCACCCTAGAGTTCCAGGATGCTATAGTTAGACTAGCATGCTTTATGGAGAGTGTTTCTAGAGCGGTGTTGTACCAGCTGCACCAGCCACTTCTCATGCTGGAGGAGGGGTTCAAACTCCTGTCACACGTACCCTGGAGCAGGCAGCTCCTCAGGCCCATGCCCCGGTGATTCAGCCAGCTGTGGCAGTTCAGCTAGGTATTCCAGCTCAGGCCGGTGATGGAGCGGCCATGACTTCTGATGCTTTGTGGAGACTTGATCGGTTCTCCAAGCTATTCATTACCACCTTCAGCGGTGCTTCATCCGAGGATCCCCAAGATTTCCTATTCAGTTGCTATGAGATTCTCAGGACCATGGGCATAGTGGAGACCAATAGGGTCGATTTTTGCACCTTCAGGCTTACCGGATCCGCCAAGACTTGGTGGAGGGATTTTTGTCTATCTAGACCAGCAGGGTCTCCAGCTTTGACATAGGATCAGTTCGCAGAGTTATTCTTGGAGAAGTTTCTCCCCGTCACTCAGTGGGAGGCACTTCGCAGGGCACCATGACAGTTACTTAGTACGAGACCAGATTCATTGACTTGGCACGCCATGTAGTTGTGATATTCCCTACAGAGCGGGAGAGGGTCCAGAGATTTATTGATGGATTGATTCAGCCGATTTGCCTACAGATGTATATGGGAGTTGGCAGTGATATTTCCTTCCAAGAGGTGGCCAATGCGGCCCGCAGAGTTGAGATGGCCCTCGCACGGGGAGGTAGTCAGATATCAAACAAGAGACCTCGTCATTCTGGTAGATTCAGTGGTACCTCATCTGGAGGTAGGGATTCTTATGGTAGGGGTCAGGCATCGAGGTCCTTTCAGTTAGCTCTTCAGACTTCTCATGGTAGTTCGGGCAGTGGTGGTCCCCAGCAGTATCAGTCAGATACGCAGCCTATCAGTGCACCCCCACTCCATTATTCTCACTAGTAGAGGAGTTGTTACACTTGTGGTGACCTGAGGCATATTGTCAGGTTTTGCCCTCGAGTTTCGGGCAGATCTCAGTAGTAGGGTCCTCGCTCCATGATTCAGGCAGCAGGTGATTCACAGCCCGCCCAGCCAGCTATAGGCGGGGGTAAAGATCCTAGAGGTGGAGGTAGGGACCGTAGAGGTGGAGCTCGGATCGGTAGAAACAGAGGTTAGCTACTGGTTGATCATCCAAGAGATGTAGTTCGGGGGGGCGGGGGGTAGGGCCCAGCCCCATTTCTATGCTTTGCCACCCAGGCCAGAGGCTGTGTTTTCTGACGCTGTTATTACAAGTACTATTCTGGTCTGTGACAAGGGTGCTTCAGTGCTATTTGACCCTAGGTCTACATTTTCATACGTCTCGTCTTATTTTGCACCTCACTTGCCTATGACTAGCGATGCCTTGGGTATTCCCCTGTATATGTATCTACACCAGTGAGTGATCCTATAGTGGTTGAATGGGTTCATCATTCCTATATAGTAGTGTTTGAGGGTCTTGAGACCTATGTTGACCTATTGCTTCTAAACATGGTAGAGTTTGATGTTATATTGGGGATGGATTGGCTATCCCCGTATCATGCGATCTTGGATTGTCATGCCAAGAACGTAACTTTGGCTTTACCGAACATGCCCTGATTGAAGTGGAGAGGGACTCCCGGACATGCCACCCGCAGTGTTATTTCTTATGTTAAGGCTCGATGCATGGTCGAGAAGGGGTGTCTAGCTTATTTGGCTTATGTCCCGACTCCAGCTCAGAGGTTCCTTCTATTGAGTCAGTCCCTATTGTTCAGGAGTTTCCAGAGGTTTTTC
Source organism: Nicotiana noctiflora (assembly GCA_032618575.1). Classification (NCBI taxonomy): domain Eukaryota; kingdom Viridiplantae; phylum Streptophyta; class Magnoliopsida; order Solanales; family Solanaceae; genus Nicotiana; species Nicotiana noctiflora. Next base: position 162,039 of record JASVEL010009409.1, read on the forward strand.
CTTCAGACCTGTCGGGTATGCCGCCCGACAAGGATATTGACTTTTGCATTGATCTGGCCCCAGGCACGCAGCCCATTTCCATTCTGCCGTACCGTATGGCCCCGCCAGAGCTGAAAGAGATAAAGGATTAGTTCTAAGATTTATTGGAGAAGAATTTCATCAGGCTTAGTGTTTCTCCCTGAGGTGTGCCAGTTTTTTTTGTGAAGAAAAAGGATGGTTCCATGCAGATATGTATTGACTACCGATAGCTGAACAAGGTAATAATTAAGAACAAGTATCCACTACCGAGGATTGATGATTTGTTCGACCAATTGCAAGGTTCAAAGGTGTTTTCCAAGATAGATTTGAAATCGGGTTATCACCAGCTGAGGATTAGGGCGTCTGACGTCCCTAAGACAACCTTCTGCACTCGGTATGGGCATTATGAGTTCTTGGTCATGTCATTTGGGTTGACCAATGCCCTAGTTGTATTTATGGAGTTGATGAACCGAGTGTTCAGGCCTTATTTGGACTTGTTTGTGATTGTCTTCATTGATGATATTCTTGTGTACTCCTGCAGTCAAGAGGAGCATGAGCAGCACCTCAGAGTGGTTCTTCAGACTCTGAAGGATAGCCAATTGTATGCCAAGTTTTCAAAATGCGAGTTTTGGTTGAGTTTAGTAACATTTCTGGGCCATGTCGTATCTGCTGAGGGTATTCAGGTAGACCCAAAGAAGATTTAGGCAGTTAAGAATTGGCCTTGACCAGCTTCAGCGATAGAGATTCGTAGTTTCTTGGGGTTAGCTGGTTATTATCATTGAATTGTGGAGGGATTTTCATCTATAGTTGCCCCGACCAGGCTAACCCAAAAGGGTGCCCAGTTCAGGTGGTCAGGTGAGTCCGAGGAGAGCTTTCAGAAGCTCAAGACAGCTCTGACTAAAACACCGATATTGGTTTTGCCCACAGGTCCAGGACCTTACACTGTCTATTGTGATGCTTCCTGTGTTGGTCTTGGTGCGGTATTGATGTAGGATGGCAGGGTTATTGTTTATGCTTCGAGGTAGTTGAAGATCCACGAGAAGAACTACACAGTCCATGATCTAGAGTTGGCATCCATTATTTATGCCTTGAAGATTTGGAGGCATTATTTATATGGTGTGACGTGTGAGCTGTACACGGATCACAAGAGTTTGAAATACATGTTCAAGCAGAAAGAGTTGAATTTGAGGAAGCAAAGGTGGTTGGAGCTATTGAAGGATTATGATGTTACTATCTTATACCACCTGGGTAAGGCCAATGTAATGGCCGACACATTGAGCAGGAAGTCAGCCAGCATGGGTAGTCTTGCATATGTTCTGGTCAGCCAGAGACCACTTGCCTTAGATATTCAGGCCTTGGCCAATCGGTTAGTGAGGTTGGAAATTTCGGAGCCTAGCCGAGTATTAGCTTGCACGATCGCTCGCTCTTTAATATTGGAGCGGATCCACGACCGACAGTTTGACGATCCTTATTTGTGTGACTTGAGAGACACTATACAGCGTGAAGGTGCCATGAATGTGACTTTGGATGCAGATGGTGATTTGAGATTGCAGGGGTGAGTATGTGTGACCAATGTTGATGGCATTCCAAAGTTGATCTTAGTAGAGGCCCATAGTTCTCGGTATTCTATTCACCTAGGTGCCGCGAAGATTTATCAGGACTTGCGGCAGCATTACTAGTGGCATAGGATGAAGAAAGACATTTTTGCATATGTGGTTCGATGTTTAAATTGTTAGCATGTCAAGTATGAGCATCAGAGACCTGGTGGTATGTTTCGGAGGATTGAGCTTCCCGAGTGGAAGTGGGAGCGGATTACCATGGACTTCATTACCGGACTTCCGGTGAACCGGAACAGGTTTGATGTTATTTGGGTCATTGTTGATAGGCTGACTAAGTCAGCACATTTCATTCCTGTTGCTACTACCTATTCCTTCGAGAGACTAGCTGGGATCTACATCCTAGAGATTGTTCGTCTTCATGGAGTACCGGCATCTATCATTACGGATCGGGGTACGCAGTTTACCTCGCGCTTTTGGAGAGTAGTTCAGCAGGCGCTAGGTACCCAGGTTCAGTTGAGTACATCATTACATCCTCAGACGGATGGTCAGTCCGAGAGGACTATTCAGATATTTGAGGATATGCTCCGAGCCTGTGTTATTGATTTTTGAGGCTCTTGGAACCAGTTCTTGCCTTTAGTAGAGTTTGCCTACAACAACATCTACCAGTCCAGTATTCACATGGCCCCTTATGAGACATTGTATGGTAGGTAGTGTCGGTCTTCAGTCGGATGGTTTGAGCTGGGAGAGGCTCGGTTTTTGGGTACTAATCTAGTCCACGAGGCCTTGGACAAGGTCAAGATTATCCAGGAGAGGATGCGTTCAGCTCAGTCTAGGCAAAAGAGTTATGCGGATCACAAGGTTTGAGATGTGGCTTTCATGGTTGGTGAGCGAGTATTGCTCCATGTATCGCCTATGAAAGACGTGATGAGATTTGGGAAGAAGGGCAAGCTTAGCCCTAGATATTGGTCCATTTGAGATGCTTGATCGAGTGGGAGAGGTGGCTTATAGACTTGCCTTTCCACCTAGCTTGTCAGCTGTGCATCCAGTGTTTCACGTGTCTATGCTCCGGAGGTATCACGGTGATCCTACCCACGTGTTAGATGTCAGTACTGTCCAGTTGGACAAGGATCTGTCCTACGAGGAGGAGCCGGTAGCTACTCTAGACCGCCAAGTTCGATAGTTGAGGTCGAAGAGTTTTCGTGCCGTACGTGTGCAATGGAGAGGTCAACCTCCTGAGGCTTCGACCTGGGAGTACCGAGTCTGATATGCGGAGCCGTTACCCTTATCTAATTCCTGACTCAGGTACTTCTTTCTTTTGTCCGTTCGAGGATGAACGATTATTTTAGAGGTGGAGAATGTGACAATCCAAAGGGTTATCATCGTATTTCTCCCTTTTTTCGCGCTTCTGAGGTCTTGGAAACCTCACTCTCAGTTGCCTCGATGTGTGTGCATAATCCGGGTGCGAAGCCGAAAAGTTTTTGTGCTAAGATATATGAATTCTATGGAAACTTTGAAGAATTTTGATATTAATATTGATACAGTTGACTTTGGTCAACATTTTTGGTAAACGGGCCCGGACCGGTGATGTGACGGTCCTGGGAGGTCCGTAGAAAAATCGAGGTCCAGAACCCCGATAAAAGAATTTTTTCGTTAAATTATTTTTTGAAATTAATAAGGAAAAATGGAAATGAAAATGAGTTAGAAAATATAGGTATCATGCTCGTATTTTGGTTTTGACACCCGGTACAGGTCTTAAATATTAGTTAAGCACTCCTTGTGCAATTTTGGTCGAAATCGGACGTCGTTTGATGTGTTTCTGACCTAAATAGCCAAAGTTAGAGATTTATGAACTTTGAAATGAAATCTGTATTTTGGGGGTTGATTCTTTGTTCTTGATGTTATTTTAGCGATTTGAGCACTCGAGCAAGTTCGTATGAGGTTGTTGAGTTAGTGTGTGTATTTGGTTAGGAGCCCCGAGGGCTCGGGAGTGATTTCGGGGGTGGTTCTGGATGTTTTTGCACTTGAATAATCTGGTATTTTAGATGTTGCTGGTATCTGGTATAATGTTCTATGCGATCGCATAGGTCCTTCCGCAATCGTATAGTGTAAAACTTCAGGAGCCCAAAATGTGTTCTATGCGATTGCAGCATTCCTTATGCGATCACATTGCCCAGCCTCCCATACCTATGCGATCACATTGCCCCCCTCGCGATCGCATAGAGCTATTCCCTGTCCTAGTCGTATCTACACTATTCGTTCGCAACTTGCCTTCCGCGATCGCGTAGCATTTCCTCCTTATCCTATGCGATCGCACTGCCTTGTATGCGATTTCATAGGGCATTTCTACCCAATGATTTTTCTTAAAAACAGAACAGTTGCACGGGACCTCTCACAAAAATTTCATACGGCTCTTCTCTTCCACCCTCCATTGTTAAGTCCCAAGCTCCCATTCCTCCATAACTCTTTGGGTAAGTCTTCCTAACCTCATTTCTTCATTATTTAATCGCCTAATCATAATTAGTCCTAGCCCTAAGTCATGAATTCAAGGTTGAAAAAGGGGATTTTGGGTAGAACTAGGGCTTGTGGGATTTTGGGTGATTCAACCTCAATTTGAGGTCGGATTTTGAAACAAATCATATATTCTAACTCGTGGGGTTATGGGTGATTGGAATTTGGTCCGAGCCTCGAGTTTGGACCATGTGGGCCCAATGTCAAATTTTGCTATTTTTGGAAGAATGATGGAAATTTCATTTCTAGACTATGAGATTATGTTATTGTACCCTAATTGATGTTATTGAATTAAATATGACTAGATACCATTGTTTCAGAGTCGGATTCTAGAGGAAAGGCGGTGCTAAAGGATTGATTGCTATTTTCGGACTGAGGTAAGTGTTTGATCTAATCTCGGCTTTAGGGAATAGGATTAGAGTATTATTACTTGCTATTTGTTAAATGGTCGAGTGCGGTGTATATGCATGGTGACGAGTATCTATACACTGGCGTCTAGCATGACTGTGAGTCTTCTTTGTACTTGTTTTGGGTATATTTTAAGAACTATTCCTAGCAATTGGTGAGTTCGACATGATAATTTAGTTGAGGAATTAATTATGAAAAGTGAAAATTCTTTGGAGCTTTGGCTCAAACGGTAGTGATCCTATGAAGTAAAAGTTGTAAGCATTGTAAAGAAATGTGATTGAATCCCTTGCCGGGACGTGTAGGTTATGATTGTTGTTGCTCCCTTATCCGGTTGAGCATCATATGTATTCTCCGTTATTGAGATGTTTGGGCTGCTAGTGGTACCCTTATTGGGTCAGATCGATATATTGCCGAGTTTTCCCTATAGAGGAACTCCTTGAGAGAGACTGTATGAATTATATATTATATTTATCGGGGTCGTGTGGCACGCCGTCTACTCATATTATATTTATTGGGATCGTGTGGCACGCCGTTCACTTATATTATATTTATTGGGATCGTGTGGCACACCGTCCACTTATATTATATTTATTGGGATCGTGTGGCATGCCGTCCACTTATATTACATTTATTGGGATCGTGTGGCACGCTTCAACTTATATTACATGAAATGAGATCGTGTGGCACGCCGTCCACTTATATTATAATTATTGGGATCTTGTGGCACGCCGTCCATATATGATACTTACTATGGGATCGTGTGGCGCGCCGACCACTTATAGAAGTAAATAATGTGATTTTGGTTTAATGTTGTCATAGATGACCTGCTCTCAATGTTCATTATCTTCTGAGCAAGTTCCCTTTTCAGTTGTATACCTTCATATATGATCCTGTTGTTCTTTCTGTTATCGTTGTATCTATATATATATATATATCTGCACATGTTGATTTTAGTAAGTTCTGTCTAGCCTCGTCACTACTTCGCCGGGGTTAGGCTAGGCACTTACCAGCACATGGGGTCGGTTGTGCTGATGCTACACTTCTGTGCTTTCTGCACAGGTCACAGCGTTGGAGCAGCTTTCGGACAACATCAGCTGTAGGATATTCTAGGAGTTGTCTTCAATCCAGGGACTCTTGAGGTAGCCTAGTCGGCGTTCGCAGGACGAAGTCCCTATCCCTTATTTTAGTTTGTTTTTATTGTACCAAAACAGACTTATGTATTTTCTTTCATCCAGACTTGATTGTAGCATTCTATAGTAGTCTTGAGATCGCGACACCATATTTTGGGTAGTGTTACGTTCGATACTTTTCCGCATTTTGATTTCTTCTTTTATTGGATTTTAATTATTCTAGTATAATCTGTTGTTAAGGTTCGGCTGGCTTAGCTTCGACAGTAGGCGCCATCACGACTCCTGATAGTGGAAATTTCGGGTCGTGACACAAATCAACTCTGGACTTTCGAAAATTCAATTCCGACCGCGCGTACAAGTCATAATACCTAAAATGAAGCTGTTCATGGCTCTGACTGCTAAACAGAGCGCTAGTGCTTAGAACGACCGGTCGGATCGTTACGTTATGTTTGGGAATAATCTTACTAAGTTAGACCATAATCATAGACATGTTCGTTTCTCAATAAGCATTATCATTATTTTTATAGCTTGCATACCCCTATTTGTTTTGTTTCATAATTGCTTGAACAAATCAAAAATAGTAAAAGCCGACTGCCACAAATAAAATTGGATCACATCAATTCTATAAGTAATTAAATTTACTAACATTTTTGTTTCTTCATATTGATAGGCAAAGGTTTTCTTAAGAATGGTAAAGCCCAAAAATATGCTTTACAATATTTGCTAGAAGTATACATGCTATCTGTCTTGATTTTCTCTTTGTTTGAAATGCACGATGTGTGTCGATTTTGTATGTAAATATATGAAGAGCAACAAGACCCAACATATTCAACGAATCAATGAATAACAATATCAGATTTCTTTCATGCTCCTTTGTGTCCATCGTATTGTTCAAGTAAATACAAATACTAGTGTATCTTAACAATAAACCCATGACAGTTTTTTGTTAACCATATCAAATATTTGAGTAATTTGAATTATATATAATTGGTCTTAAAACTCAAACTTTCTTGATAAATATAGATAATTATTAGATACAAATTAAGAAATACTACATGAAAAAGATTAATCATTTCTCAAATTTCCTAGTTATAATACTTTTTTTGTATCATTTCCAGTGGTGTCATAATTGGATCCTAAAAATAGTCAGCAAGCAAAATAATAACATATTTATACGAAACAATCAAAGGTTAAGACTACAAAGGATTCTTTGGATACGACCTAACTCTTATATTACTATTTGAACCTTTATTTGGTGTGTTGATATCTTTCAAAAAAATATTTCTGTTTTAAAATTTTTCTTTCTAAAATTTTATTTTTAATAATAATTATGTTATAACAATGTAAGTAAAAATATTATCCTTAATTCAAAAATCATTTAGCCGGCTATCCAAATATTTAAACAATTCTTTAGCTAGTGAATTTGTTTTTCCAGTGTGACTCTATTTTGATATTTGAACTAACCATGTTAAACATCTGAGTTATTTGAATATATGTAGATAATCTTAAAATTTAAACCTTTATATAATTATAGATAGTCATTAGATATTATTTTAAAAAATACTACATGAAAAAAGACTAATATATTTTTAAATCTCGTAGTGATAATTTTTTTTTTGCATCATTCTTATTGCCGTCATTGGAACCAAAAAATAGTCACGAAGCAAAATAATAACTCGTATTTATGGCAAAGCACAAAGGCTGACACAATATAAACGATTCTTTGGTTACAATGCCACTCTTTTACTATGACTTGAACTATTCTTTGGTATGTTGTTATCTTCAAAATATTATTTCTATTATTGAAATTCCAACTTCTAAAACTATATATAGCTTTATAATGATGCAAGTGAATATACCACCCTTAATTTAAAATTCACTCTAATTAGCTATCTAAAAATTTAAATAATTTTTTAGTCGGGGAAACTATTATTTCAATATGACTCCATGTGGAGTTTATTGATATCTCGAGACACAGATTTTAAATTTTAAATATTCTATATATAGATTTTTTTTGTTCTTTGAATCATTAAATGTTAAAATAGTTGATTGTTATTATATAACATTGCATATACTATCTTAAAATTGCCAAGTAATTTTTTCTCGATACCATACTTGGCTTAACATCAATACAAACTACTCAAATTATATTTAAATTCAGATTCGAACATCATATTTGTTTCTTAGCAATAGTAATTTTTTAAAAACGGCACACAATGTAAATTAAAAAAAAAATTCTAAGATGTCCTTATCATATAATCTATTTATTTGAGTTGAAAAAAATATTTGAAATCGATGAGATCAACTACAAATTTTTTATATTCAACAAAGATAAAAGTGAAGAAGAAATTCGTTGTCATCTCTCATTTCTGGTTCTTAGATTTTCCAGAATTTTATTTTTCTAAATTTATTTTCTTATATCTTATTTTTATATCTTTTTTTTTTGTAACAAAAAATTAATTTATTTCATTATAAATGGGTGATTTTTAATAGAAATTATCTACATAAGAGATTTATTTATATTTTATTATTTGGTTAAAATTCTTTCATATTTTTCTTTTGGCTTCAACTAATCAACTTAGATAAGTTCTCACCCAACAACTAAAATTAAAAATTGAAAGATGTGTAATTTATATATAATATGTATATCATATGTGTATAATCATATATTGCCAGTATATCATCTATGTATATAAGCTATAAAAAGTAAATGATAAATCTGGCCGAATACTTATGTAAATATTACATAAGATTTCGGTTACTTGATTTGATCAATGATATGACTTCTATTATAATAATTTTAAAAAACACTCTACTAAAATTCAAAATGATCTTATCTTTTTATTTTTAATGTTATATTTTAAAAAATAAAAACATTTCAAAATATTTTTTTTAAACAAAAATTCACGTCATACCATTTTTTTAAAAAAATATGCTTTTTGTTACACTTGAAAATCGATATAAAAACTATCAATTAGAAATCAATATCTCTATTGTTGAAATTAAAGAAAAATAATCTTTCACATAATTTAATGATTCAAAACTAATATTCTTCAATGAAAGAAATATTATACCCTTGCAATGTTGCCTTGACTGTAGCTAAATGAAAATGTTTCAACTTATGCCCTTTAATTACTAGTAGGTGCTAAATTAAAATTAATGATAAATGACTCTTCAAATAAACATTCTTCAAAAAGAAAAAGAAAAATAACTTCTTTTAAAATACTAATACATTTTTGTGATGTTTCTTTCTCTAGCATGTAGGTTTACTTCATTATATATATAAGTAAACTTTTATTTGATTTTTGAACTCTTTTTTGTTATTTGGACAAACATACACATGTATCCTATATATTATATTTATTTTAAAATAAATTCGCTCTACTCAAAATAGCTATAGTGTTTTAAATAAAAATAATTATAGAGGCAAAGTAATATTTAAATAATTAGAAAAAATAACAAAAGTTCCTAACATGGTTGCATGTGATCAGCAACTAAATTAAGCATTATAACTGTCACAATTCCAAACCGGACCCGGTCATGATGGCACCTCTCGTGAAGACAAGGCCAGCCGACACAATTTTCCAAGTCAACCATTTTCCATTAAAGTTGTTTTTATACCGTTTATAAATCGTTAATCTCATAATGAACATTTAAAAGAAAAATGCGAAAAAATTATACATGCCTGACATAAGGGTGTCACTGGTCATGAACATCTACCAATGTTTGAATACACAAAAATAGTAAAATGTACTAAGTACGAAAATGAAAAATGAGAGGAAGGAAACGATGCTGCAAACATCTTGCGGCCACCTTGCTAACCCTGATGACTCCGCGTCTGAGCAACTAACACCCGTAACCGGGTTCCGAAATACCTGAATCTGTACACGAGGTGCAAGGAGTAATATGAGTACTCCCACCCAGTAATTAATAAGAGTAAATAATGACTGAGAAGTAGGAAACAATGATTCCACATTTAGGTTAAACTCAATAAGTACACAGGCTGCTAAATCAGAATACGAGTCAATCACCTCTTTTAAAATCTAACTTTTGGTAAAAATTATTTAAAATGACTTCCGATAGATTTAGGTTCAATACCATTTATGATAAAAGAGCTGAAAACCATAATCGGCCCTTCGGGCAATACATAGTTCGTAAACAGCCCATCGGGCAAAACAGGAGTCATAAACACCTCCTAACAAGAAAATCTCAGTGGAAATAACAAAAAGTCAAATTAATGATTAAGTTTTGAACATCTCATAAACGCCAACTTAAATGAAAGTTGTTTAAAAATATTTATCTAACAGTTTCGACAGCGACTCAGTATAAAGAAGAGTGAAAACAGGCATTAAATCAACACATTCGATAGAAACTCACTATAATGAGGAGTGAAAATCAATAAGTTCATAATCAGGCCCCTCAGGTAAACATCACTCATGTGCAGTTTTATATATCTATCACCCCTCGGGATAGCCTCTCAATCACTCGTGACTCAACTCCTACCAATCAGCGCTCACACTCAGCACTCACGCTCAATATGTACCATAGAGTAACCGCTATGGCGTGTAGTCCGATCCACATATCGCTGTGGCGTGCAACCCGATCCATATATATATAGTCGATGCGGTCATTAGGAGTGTGCAGACTCTGGAAGGGCTCCTACAGCCCAAGCGCTATATCGCTGCAGCGTGCAGCCCAATCCAATACATTGATGTGGCGTGCAGCCCAATCCGTAACATATATATAAATATATTACTGCGGCGTGCAGCCCGATCTATAGATATAAAATCCTCACAACCAGGCCCCTGGCCTCTCTCAGTCATTAACCTCGCAATCAGACTCTCGGTCTATCTCAGTCCTTAACCTCACAATCAGACCCTAGGTCTATCTCGGACCATCAGTAAAATAGGGAACTCAGCCCCAAACAATTTTCACATTTTTAAGAAAATAAAGTAATAAAACAAAATTTAAATAATAAGCAGGTAAAACATGACTGGAGATATGCGTTCAAAAAAATTTGAGCAAGTAAAAGTAGTAAAAATGCCCTAAGTGTATCAGTAGGCATAAGGCCCCAAACATGGCATACAACCCAAGATATAATATCAATCTATAGAACATGGAGTATCATAAGGCTTCAAATCAAATGTGCGTCTTAACAATCGTACGGGACGGACCAAGTAACAATCCCCAATGGTTCACAAATTCATGCTCGTCATCAATCATGTGCGTCACTTCAAAATAACACAACGATGTGTAATCCGGGATTTCAAACCCTTATGACAGTATTTATAATCATTACTTACCTTGATTCGATTCAAACTCTAGCCCGCAATGCCTCGCCCCCACGAATCGACCTCTGAATTATACAAATCTAGCCAAAATTAGTACATATTCATTAAAATATGTAAGGGAACAAAGCCCATACAAAAATATCCCAATTTACATCAATAAAATTCAAAATTGCCCAAACCTGTCCCTCGGGCCTACGTCTCGAATTCAAAAAATTTCACATCAACGGAATCCTTATCTCCCCAGGAGTTCATACATACCAAGAACATCAAAACCCATCCACAAATGACCCTTCAAATCCCAAATGTTTGGTTTCAAATTTTCAAGCACTAGCTCTTCAATTTTAGCCTTAATTCTATGATTAATTAGGTGGAATTCACACAAAATCGAGTATTGAGTTCAAAAATCTCACCCCCCCCAAGTGATTCCCTTCGATTCCCTCTTCAAATCCTTCTCAAAAGCTCCAAAAATTGCTAAACAATGGAGAAAATAGACCAAAAATCGCGAAACCCATATTTTAAAAATTTTGCCCCAGGCATAAATTCCTTCTTCGCAAACGTGATCAAGCCCCATGTTTGCGATGCACAAAAAATTTGCTGACCAAAACTCTCCTTAACGAACGTGATCCTACCATCTCGAACGCGATGCTTCGGCCTCTAAAACTTACACGAACGCGATAATGCCTCTCACGAACGCGATGCATGCTAACTCGGCCCTTCACGAACGCGGGACTCCTGTTCGCAAATGCGAAGGCCAAACCTGATGCCTCCCTTACTGACTCTTTGCGAATGCGAAGACCAAAATACCTGCAACTGCTGGAACTCAACATCTGCAATTTTCTCAACTTTAATTTGAAATGATCCGTTCAACCCCTTGAAACTCAATCGAGGCCACCGGGACCTCAACCAAAAGGCCCAATATATACTAATATCTTATTCAAACTTGCTCCAACCTTCAGAACACTCAAAACAACATTAGAATATCAAATTTGCATCAGATTCAAGCCTAAGAATCCCAAAATCTTCGAGATTATGCTTTTGATAAAAAATCCGACCAAACCACGTCTGAATGACCTAAAATTTTGCACACACGTCAAAATTGACACAACAGAACTACTGCAACTTTTGGAATTTCATTCTGACCCCTATATCAAAATCTCCTCGATCAACCGAAAAATGCCGAAATTTCATTTCGCCAATTCAAGCCTAAACCTTCCATGAACCTCCAAAATTTAATCTGATCATGCTCATAAGTACCAAATCACCTAACGGAGATAAAAACCCATAAAAATTCTAATTTGAGATCAAATACAAAAAAGTCAACTCTTGGTCAAACCTTTCAAATTTCAAGCTTCCAATTGGTCAAACCTTTCAAATTTCATTCCAATTATCCTGAAAACCAAAACCAACGATTTACATAAGTCATAATAAATCACGCGGGGAAAATGATGCCCGAGAACTGACGAACAAAGTGCAAAAGCTCAAAACGACTGGTCGGGTCGTTACATCCTCCCCACTTAAACACACGTTCCTCCTCTAATGTGACTAGAGTTGTTCCAGTAGCCAACCAATCGTTGAATAACCTTACCATGCATATACATGAGGGTGATCCCATGTCACCCTATCTTATATAGGCTTGATAACACAATACAACTGAAATTTCATAGTCCATCCTAGCCAATTAACCTCCGAACCACATTTCACTTCTGAAATCATCCGTAAGATCAAGATCTCACACCACACTCTGAATAAGCCCGAACTAGTTGTAATAACCCATACCTGCAACCTCAGATGCAATCACATGATATGCCACATACCTCAACCACTTATAGCGATAACTTCTAATCACAACCACTACACACAACAACCGAATACTAGTAGAAAACCTCTTATCAACTAAAGTCTCATTCAAACACTTTAATATACTACCAGTGATAACTAAACCACACGGTAATCCATAACCATTTCTCAGATCAACCATTCATAAAGTCGTTTCTCCTTTGGCAAAGACCATAGCAAATTGTTGGGCTGAACCTCGATATGATCCTTTCAACATGCTGGAATCAAATCTGTTTTTATTCATTAGAGATCCCGAAAATCTCATCTAATCCAACACAACTACTCTAGTGACATTGATACAACAATATAGACTAAAGCCATAACCTGTGCAATCCGTGCACCAATAATACACAATCCAAACTTATTCAAATCTTGAAAATGGTTCAAATGAAAATTTTGTACCGCAAGCTCATTAGTACCGCCACAACACAAGACTAAGAACCCGTCTCCCATCATAGAAATAGAACACATACAGCACATCAAGTCACTATGCTAAAAATTGACAACTATGTGCAATATGATGGCAAAAACCAACGCAATCACCATAACCACCACAAAGCAATTGACATACATTACGTATACCTGAAAGAACACAACTGATGCGCCATCTGCCAAGCAATATCCAATACTCCTCCTGCTCGACTCCCACTATGAGACCCCAATAGAACTGCACCATATATGCCGATAACCAATAACTCATAACGCCTCACAACACAGAAAGGTGACTCATAGACCACCCCCGATTACTAATAAGCTCAATAACAATCAAATCAACACATCCCTCAACAATACAATTCGGGGTCAACAAAGTCATCCCGATGCAAAACGAACATCCATATAAGTCTACTAATGAAACATACACCAACTCTAGTCACTCGCAACAGATAAATAACCCCCCGAAGGTTCACAATGACTGAATTATAGCACGTAATATCATCTGACTAACTTAACCATATCTTTACCATACTCAACCACAAGCTAACCTGCTTATGATAACTTCCAATTTCCAAGTCCATAAAGCACATGAATTACCATATATGATCCCAATTTTTCCACTCGAATATACAACACACCTCTAATACTTAATCATCCCACAAGAGGTACACCTAAAATTTTTCTGTGCTACTGTCACGACCCTAGTTCACCAATCGTGAACCTGTCATGACGGCACCCAGCCTTCGCGACTAGGTTAGCCTAACAAGATGCAGAATGTACAATTTCATGAAATAAAAGATAAGGTAATAACAAAATAATGTAAATGAAATGTAATAGGTGTCGCTCGGCACATACACTTCGCCAAAACACACTAAGCAACATATTACTGTGACGACCCGGCCCGTCGTCACGGGAATTACCACCCCGTTATGTTGAAATTGTATGTTTTATGCTTTTATACCAGTGTTAAAGTCTATCGGGTGATTTAGGAGTGATTTGGATTGAAAATGAGGCATATAGCCTTTTTGAAGGAAACTTGAATAAGAAAAGTCAACCCGGAGTTGACTATTTGGTTAGAGGGCTCGGAATCGGATTTTGATGATTCGGTTAGTTCCGGGAGGTGATTTGTGACTTAGGGGAGCGATCGGAATTGAATTTGGAGGCCCGGTGTAGAAATAGGCTTGAATTGGCTAAGGTTGAATTTTGGCGAAATCCGAATGGTAGGTGAGATTTTGATCCGGGGGTCGGAATGGAATTTCGACAGTTGCAGTAACTCCGTTAGGTGATTTTGGATGTGCCTGCAAAATTTCAGGTCATTCGGACGTCGTTTGGTCGGGTTTTCGATGGAATGTGTAATTCGGAAAGTTTTAAGGAATTTAGGCTTGAATCCGTGTGTAATTGGTGATTTTGATGTTTAGGATGGTGTTTTTATGATTGGAACAAGTTCGTATCGTGTTTTGGAGTATGTTGGTGGTTTTCGTTGGGGTCCCGGGGGCCTCGGGATGAATTAGGGGGTCAAACGGACCATTTTGTGCCAAATGCACTGCTGTTTCTGCTGCAATTAGTGCAGAGGATTTTTGTTCATCGCTATCGCGAGCCTGGGGCATGCGATCGCGTAGGGTAAAGCTGGGAAGCTCTGCGATCGCAAGGGTGAGACTGCGATCGCATAGAGTATTGGAGCGAGGCCGGAAAGTTTGTTCATCGTGATCGCGGGAGGTGTGATGTGATCGCGTAAGGTCGACTGGTTGTGCATCGCGATCGCGATGTGTAGTGTGCGATCGCGTAGGTTTGGGATTCAGAGCAGTGCGATCGCGGGCAGTTTCACGCGATCTCGTAGTGTTGAGGCATGAGGCAGTGCGATCGCGTAGGGAATGTCGCGATCGCGTAGAGTAATTTTGAAGCCGGGTAAATTTGTGCATCGCGATCGCGAGCTTTGGGTTGCGATCGCAGAGGGTCGCCTGGCAGTCAGTGAATTAATATAACAAAACAGTCCAGTCGCAAACCCCATACCCAAAACCTCCATTTTTGAATTCCAAGAGAAGAAATTGACGGGAGATTGCTAGAAAATCATCGGGGTTACGTTGGAGGTAAGTTTTGTGGCTTAATTACATCATTTTAACATGAAATCATGGGTTAAATTTCTGTAAATGGAAGATTAAAGGTGGGTTTGAGCCCTAAGCCTAAATTGAAGAAAAACACTGATTTGAGTGGGCAAATGGAGTCCGATTTTGGTAAATGTTATATGCCTAGACTCGTATCGAGATGAGGGTTCCGAATATGTGACTTTTGTAATTTTTCGACAAGCGTACCGAAAGTCGGGTTTTGACAACTTTGGGAATTTTGATGTAAATTGAGTTATATTGATTGGGTGTCGTCCCATTGGCCTAATTTGTTGTATTTCTACTGTATTTGATCGGATTCTACGCGTGCGGAGCTTGATTCTCGTGGCAAGGGCATTGCGGAGTAGTCGTCGCGCCGTATTGAGGTGAGTAATAGATGTGGGTGATGACCGGCGGGTTCGAAACCCCGGTATACCACTTTGTGACGCTGTATAGCGGCGAGACACGTACTCTCTTGTGAGTGCGGGGTCGATTGTGATTGGGGACTATGACTTAGTCCGACTTGTTGATACTGTATTATGATATTAGGCTATTCTTGAGCCGTCGAACCTCCTTCTCGGATGGTTGCATATTATATATTGTGATAATGGCCACTCTTGAGCCGAGGAACCCCCTTCTTGGCCGGTTGAGTATACTTGTGGGCCATGAGCCAGTTATTGGATCCCGCGAGGATCGTTATCATTGTCTTATCATATTGACATGTTAGTTACTACCGATCCGTAGCTATTTCTGTTATCATGCTATTTCCAATCTCTGGAACTTGGTATTACTGTTTAACAACTAAAAAATGATAAAAAGGTTTTTTCAAAACTACTTTTGAGCCTGCGAGGCTGTAATTGCATATTAGCTGACTGGTAGTGGATCGGGCTGCGCGCCACAGCAATATATATGTTGGATCGGACTGCACGCCGCGGTGATATTGTGCTTGGGCTGTAGGAGCCCCTCCGGAGTCTGAACCCCCACAGTGAGCACGGGTACCCAAATTGGATCGGGCTACGCGCCGTAGCGATCATATCATGCATTGCATTGCATTTTAGCTACATCCGCTAGCTGTTATACTGTTTTGCTGGTACTTGTTAATACAGGTACAGTCGATATTGATTCTGTGACAGGGTATTTGATTACAGCTTTACATAGTGCTTTATTGCGGATTTCTTATCTGCGCTGTCTTACCCTTGTTTATTACCACTGAGTCTGCCAGTACTCATTTTACTCCCTGCACCTTGTGTGCAGATCCAGGTACCTCTCAGCAGTGATCCAGTAGCTGTGCGAGGCGACGTTTGTGGATATTCGAGGTAGCTGCAGAGTCCGCAGGACCCGATATTCCTTCTTATTGTCTTGATTTTGTATTGACTTTTCTTTCCGCACTTGGTATCTTGTAAACCTTTATACACTCATGTTCAGAGTAGAGGCTCATGACTCTTGACCCTTCGGTCTATGGGAGTTGATGTATTATGGGACTTGGTTTTCCGTTTTCGTTATTTGTATCGCTATTGCTTCGTGATTTAATATGCTTAAATGGGCTAAAGAGAGCTTCTAGCTCCGTTATTGTTATTGATTGGTCAGGCTGGCTTAGCAATGTGTTGGGCGCCATCACGACCGGATTTGGGGTCGTGACAAGTTGGTATCAGAGCCTAGGTTTACTAGGCCTCGTGAGTCTTGAGCCGGTTAGTAGAGTCTTGTGGATCGGTACGGGGACGCTTGTACTTATCCTCGGGAGGCTGCGAACCTTTAGGAAAACTTCACTTTTCTTGAACTATGTCGTGCGATCTTGTTGTTCCGAGAACTGAACTTCTATATTCTATTCTCTCGCGGATGGCGAGAACGCGAGCATCGGGACGAGGTGGACGACCTCCATTGCCACCGTTAGAGGCCGTGGGCGTGGTCGTGCTAGAGTTAGAGGTAGGGCGGGCGAGCGGTGCCAGCCCGACCCACCTGTTGTACCAGTTCAGGAGCAGGCCCCGGTGGTTGATGCTCCGGCGGCCCCAGTTCAAGGGCCAGACCGTATCTATTGCTATTCTCGGTCTTCAGGAGACTGCTTGCTCGGATATTATCGGTGTGTTCCGGCTTGGCTCGGGTAGTTTCGGCTACCGCTGCTGTAGTGACATCTCGGTCGGGGGGTGGTCAGCAGACCCGCACGGCTCGTACACCCGACCCGGTTGTTCGGGGACTTCGGACGCCAGAGGTGGTCCCCGCTCGGTGGTTGCACCGGTTATTCCTCCGGTTGCACCAGCTCCAGCTCCAGAGCATATGGTTGAGGTTATGCCCGATGACGAGCAGCGTCGTCTTGAGAGATTTGGTAGACTTCAGCCACCCCATTTCAGTGGCGTTGAGGGCGAGGATGCCCGGGGTTTCTTGGACAAGTGTCAGAGGATGTTGCGGACGGCTGGTATTCTTGAGTCCAGCGGAGTTTCATTTACTACCTTTCAGTTCACCGGTCCCGCATTTGATTGGTGGGAAGAGTTTGAGAGGCGTAGGCCTGCAGGAGCAGCACCTCTCACATGGCAGCAGTTCTCTACTCTCTTTCTAGAGAAATATGTACCTCGGTCTCGTCGCGAGGAGCTACGTCGCCAGTTCGAGTGGTTGGTTCAGGGCGACATGTTTGTGACCCAGTATGAGCTCAGATTCACACAGTTGGCTAGGCATGCCACATGGATGATCCCTAATGATAGGGAGAGGATCAGAAGGTTCATTGATGGCCCCAACTACTCTATCCGCATTCTTATGACCAGAGAGAGAGTTTTGTCATCATCGTTTGAGCAGGTTGTTGATATGGCACGCTCCATTGAGGCGGATCGTCGCCGAGAGAGAGAGGAGCGGGAAGCCAAGAGGCCTCGTGGTTCGGGCAGTTTCAGTGGTGCTCCATCTAGAGGGCATTCCCAGCAGAGTAGAGGTCGCTCATCTAGACCTTCTCATTCAGGCCGCCCAGAGCAGAGCGGAGGTTCTTATGGTCGTGGTCGACATGGGTTTCAGCAGGGTCAGTCATCACTTAGTGCCCTCCCAGCCCAGAGTGCAGCACCTACTTCTTCAGCCCAGGGTTCTTCTGCGGCGAGGGGTTCCCTTCAGTACCCTTCTCCGGCACCGGGTGCATGTTATGAGTGTGGTGAGTTTGGTCACATGAGGAGACAGTGCCCTCGACTCCATAGGGACAGGACGTAGGGACAGGGATCAACCCTCATCTTCAGCACCATCTCAGGCTAGTAGAGGTGAAGTTCAGTCTTCTCGTGGTCGGCCCAGAGGCGAGGAGAGATCCGGTGGAGGCCAAGCACGGTTCTATGCACTCCCTGATAGGCGTGATGGAGTTGCCTCCTATGCAGTGATTACAGGTATCATTTCTGTCTATCACAGAGATGCCTCTGTTCTATTTGATCCAGGGTCCACATATTCTTACATGTCCTCTTATTTTGCACATCATTTGGGTGCGACTCGTGGTAGTCTTGATTTACCTGTTCATGTATCCACCCCCGTGGGTGATACGATCGTTGTGGATCATGTCTATAGATCCTGTGTTATATCTATTGGGGGTCTGGAGACCCAGGCAGATTTGTTATTGTTGGGTATGGTGGACTTTGATGTCATATTGGGTATGGACTGGTTGTCTCCGTACCATGCTATATTGGATTGTCATGCTAAGACAGTTACGTTGGCCATTCCTGGTATTTCTCATATTGAGTGGCGGGGTTCGACTAATTTCGTCCCTAGCCGTGTCATTTCGTTCCTAAAAGCTCGGAAGATGGTTGAAAAAGGGTGTTTATCGTACTTAGCTTTTGTGAGAGATGTGGGAGCTGAGTCTCCTAGCATTGATTCTGTACCTGTTGTGAGGGACTTCCCAGATGTATTCCCCTCAGACCTGCCGGGCATGCCGCCGGACAGGGATATTGATTTTGGCATTGACTTGGTGCCGGGCACTCGGCCCATATCCGTTCCTCCTTATCGGATGGCACCAGCTGAGTTGAAAGAACTGAAAGAGCAGCTTCAAGAGCTTCTGGATAAGGGTTTCATCCGCCCTAGTGTGTCTCCGTGGGTGCGCCGGTATTATTTGTTAAAAAGAAAGATGGTTCTATGCGAATGTGTATTGATTATAGGCAATTGAACAAAGTGACGATGAAGAACAAGTACCCTCTACCGCGCATAGATGATTTGTTTGATCAGTTACAGGGTGCGAGGGTGTTTTCTAAGATTGATCTTCGTTCAGGCTATCATCAGCTTAAGATCAGGGACTCGGATATTATGAAGACTGCATTCAGGACCCGATATGGTCATTATGAGTTTCTTGTGATGTCGTTTGGGCTGACCAACGCCCCAGCAGCATTTATGCATCTGATGAACAGTGTGTTCGGGCCTTATTTGGATTCATTTGTGATTGTGTTCATTGATGACATTCTAGTCTACTCCCGTAGTCGGGAGGAGCATGCTCAACATTTGAGTATTGTGTTGGAGAGATTGAGAGAGGAGAAGCTATATGCTAAATTCTCCAAGTGCGAGTTTTGGCTCGAGTCCGTAGCATTTATGGGACATGTGGTGTCTAGTAATGGTATTCGAGTTGATCCAAAGAAGATAGAGGCGGTGTAGAGTTGGCCTAGACCGACCTCAGCTACAGAGATCGGGAGTTTTCTTGGTTTGGCGGGATATTATTGCCGGTTTGTTCGGGGATTTTCATCCAATGCTTCTTCATTGACTAAATTGATCCGGAAGGGTGCACCATTCGTGTGGTCGGATGAGTGCGAGGAGAGCTTTCGAAAGCTCAAGACAGCTTTGACCACAACTCGAGTGTTAGTATTGCCATCAACTTCGGGTTCATATACCGTTTATTGTGATGCCTCGAGAGTGGGGATAGGTTGTGTGTTGATGCGGGAAGGTAAGGTAATTGCTTATGCTTCTCGGCAGTTGAAGCCACGTGAGAAGAACTATCCTGTTCATGATTTGGAGCTAGCCGCCATTGTTCATGCATTGAAGATTTGGAGACACTATTTGTACGGTGTGTCTTGTGAGGTGTATACCGACCACCGTAGTCTCCAGCACTTGTTCAAACAGAAAGACCTTAATTTGAGACAGCGGAGATGGCTTGAGTTGCTGAAGGATTATGACATTACTATATTATATCATCCGGGAAGGCCAATGTGGTGGCCGATGCTTTGAGCCGGAAGGCGGTCAGTATGGGGAGCTTGGCATATATTCCAGGCTGAGGAGAGGCCATTTGCTTATGATGTTCAAGTGCTAGCCAATCGGCTAGTGAGGTTAGATATTTCGGAGCCCGGCAGGGTATTGGCTTGTGTTGTATCTCGGTCATCTCTATATGATCGTATTCGTGAGCGCCAGTATGATGATCCGCATTTGGCTGTCCTTAGGGACAGAGTTCAGCATGATGATGATAGAGATGTCACCATTGATAGTGACGGCGTATTAAGGATGCAGGGCCGGATATGTGTGCCCAATGTTGATGGCCTTCGTGAGTTGATTCTGGAGGAGGCCCATAGCTCGCGGTATTCTATCCATCCAGGAGCCGCGAAGATGTATCAAGATTAGAAACAGCACTATTGGTGGAGAAAGATGAAAATGGACATTGTCAGACATGTAGCACGGTGCCTCAACTGTCAGCAGGTTAAGTACGAGCATCAGAGGCCCGGTGGTGTATTTCAGCGCATTGTTATTCCTGAGTGGAAATGGGAGAGGATCACTATGGACTTTATTACTGGACTCCCTCGGACGGCGAGGAAATTTGATTTTGTGTGGGTGATTGTGGATAGACTGACCAAGTCAGCTCACTTCATTCCAGTTAGTACTACCTACTCATCGGAGCGGTTGGCAGCGATCTTTATTCGAGAGATTGTTCGGTTGCATGGAGTCCCAGTGTCTATCATATCCGACAGGGGTACTCAGTTCACTTCTCAGTTTTGGAGAGCATTTCAGCGAGAGATGGGTACACGGGTTGAGTTGAGTACAGCATTTCACCCCCAGACAGTCGGACAGTCTGAGCGCACTATTCAGATTTTGGAGGATATGTTGCAAGCTTGTGTGATTGATTTTGGTGGTTCGTGGGACGAGTTCCTACCACTTGCTGAGTTTGCCTACAACAACAGTTATCAGTCGAGTATTCGGATGGCCCCGTATGAGGCATTGTATGGCAGGCGGTGTAGATCCCCCGTGGGATGGTTTGAGCCTGGTGAGGTTAGATTGATAGGGACTGAGTTAGTCCAGGATGCTCTGGATAGAGCAAAGTTGATCCGGGAGAGGCTTCGTACGGCACAGTCTCGTCAGAAGAGTTATGCGGACCGTAGAGTTCGAGAGTTGTCTTTCATGGTTGGTGACAGAGTATTGTTGAAGGTTTCACCTATGAAGGGTGTCATGAGGTTTGGGAAGAAAGGAAAGTTGAGTCCTAGGTACATTGGTCCTTTTGAGATACTTAGGAGAGTTGGAGAGGTGGCATATGAGTTGGCCTTGCCGCCCAGCTTATCCAGCGTTCATCCGGTATTCCATGTGTCTATGCTCCGGAAGTACATTGGAGATCCGTCTCATGTATTAGATTTCAGCACCATTCAGCTCGATGGTGATCTATCCTATGATGTGGAGCCTATTGCCATTTTGGGACGTCAGGTGAGAAAATTGAGGTCCAAGGAGATTGCATCGGTTAAGGTTCAGTGGAGAGGTCGACCCGTGGAGGAGGCCACTTGGGAGATCGAGCGGGAGATGCGGAGCAGATATCCTCACTTGTTTGAGACTTCAGGTATGTTTCTTGACCCGCTCGAGGACGAGCGTTTGCTTAAGAGGGGAGAATGTGACGACCCGGCCCGTCGTCACGGGAATTACCACCCCGTTATGTTGTAAATTGTATGTTTTATGCTTTTATATCAGTGTTAAAGTCTATCGGGTGATTTAGGAGTGATTTGGATTGAAAATGAGGCATATAGCCTTTTTGAAGGAAACTTGAATAAGGAAAGTCAACCCGGAGTTTACTATTTGGTTAGAGGGCTCGGAATCGGATTCTGATGATTCGGTTAGTTCCGGGAGGTGATTTGTGACTTAGGGGAGCGATCGGAATTGAATTTGGAGGCCCGGTGTAGAAATAGGCTTGAATTGGCTAAGGTTGAATTTTGGCGAAATCCGAACGGTAGGTGAGATTTTGATCCGGGGTCGGAATGGAATTCCGACAGTTGCAGTAGCTCCGTTAGGTGATTTTGGATGTGTCTGCAAAATTTCAGGTCATTCGGACGTCGTTTGGTCGGGTTTTCGATGGAATGTGTAATTCGGAAAGTTTTAAGGAATTTAGGCTTGAATCCATGTGTAATTGGTGATTTTGATGTTTAGGATGGTGTTTTTATGATTGGAACAAGTTCGTATCGTGTTTTGGAGTATGTTGGTGGTTTTCGTTGGGGTCCCGGGGGCCTCGGGATGAATTCGGGGGTCCAAACGGACCATTTTGTGCCAAATGCACTGCTGTTTCTGCTGCAATTAGTGCAGAGGATTTTTGTTCATCGCGATCGCGAGCCTGGGGCATGCGATCGCGTAGGGTAAAGCTGGGAAGCTATGCGATCGCAATGGTGAGACTGCGATCGCGTAGAGTATTGGAGCGAGGCCGGAAAGTTTGTTTATCGCGACCGCGGGAGGTGTGATGCGATCGCGTAAGGTCGACTGGTTGTGCATCGCGATCGCGTAAGGTCGACTGGTTGTGCATCGCGATCGCGATGTGTAGTGTGCGATCGCGTAGGTCTGGGATTTAGAGCAGTGCGATCGCGGGCGGTTTCACGCGATCACGTAGTGTTGAGGCATGAGGCAGTGCGATCGCGTAGGGAATGTCGCGATCGCGTAGAGTAATTTTGAAGCCGGGTAAATTTGTGCATCGCGATCGCGAGCTTTGGGCTGCGATCACAGAGGGTCGCCTGGCAGTCAGTGAATTAATATAACAGAACAGTCCAGTCGCGAACCCCATACCCAAAACCTCCATTTTTGAATTCCAAGAGAAGAAATTGACGGGAGATTGCTGGAAAATCGTCGGGGTTTCGTTGGAGGTAAGTTTTGTGGCTTAATTACATCATTTTAACATGAAATCATGGGTTAAATTTCTGTAAATGGAAGATTAAAGGTGGGTTTGAGCCCTAGGCCTAAATTGAAGAAAAACACCGATTTGAGTGGGCAAATGGAGTCCGATTTTGGTAAATGTTATATGCCTAGACTCGTATCGAGATGAGGGTTCCGAATATGTGACTTTTGTAATTTTTCGACAAGTGTACCGAAAGTCGGGTTTTGACAACTTTGGGAATTTTGATGTAAATTGAGTTATATTGATTGGGTGTCGTCCCATTGGCCTAATTTGTTGTATTTCTACTGTATTTGATCAGATTCTATGCGTGCGGAGCTTGATTCTCGTGGCAAGGGCATTGCGGAGTAGTCGTCGCGCCGTATTGAGGTGAGTAATAGATGTGGGTGATGACCAGCGGGTTCGAAACCCCGGTATTCCACTTTGTGACGTTGTATAGCGGCGAGACACGTACTCTCTTGTGAGTGCGGGGTCGATTGTGATTGGGAACTATGACCTAGTCCGACTTGTTGATACTGTATTATGATATTAGGCTATTCTTGAGCCGTCGAACCTCCTTCTCGGATGATTGCATATTATATATTGTGATAATGGCCACTCTTGAGCCGAGGAACCCCTTCTTGGGCGGTTGAGTATACTTGTGGGCCGTGAGCCAGTTATTGGATCCCGCGAGGATCGTTATCATTGTCTTATCATATTGACATGTTAGTTACTACCGATCCGTAGCTATTTCTGTTATCATGCTATTTCCAATCTCTGGAACTTGGTATTACTGTTTTCAACTGAAAAATGATAAAAGATGTTTTCAAAACTACTTTTGAGCCTGCGAGGCTGTATTTGCATATTAGCTGACTGGTAGTGGATCGGGCTGCGCGCCGCAGCGGTATATATATTGGATCGGACTGCACGCCGCAGTGATATTGTGCTTGGGCTGTAGGAGCCCCTCCGGAGTCTGAACCCCCACAGTGAGCACGGGTACCCAAATTGGATCGGGCTACGCGCCGTAGCGATCATATCATGCATTGCATTGCATTTTAGCTACATCCGCTAGCTGTTATACTGTTTTGCTGGTACTTGTTAATACAGGTACAGTCGATATTGATTCTGTGACAGGGTATTTGATTACAGCTTTACATAGTGCTTTATTGCGGATTTCTTATCTGCGCTGTCTTACCCTTGTTTATTACCACTGAGTCTGGCAGTACTCATTTTACTCCCTGCACCTTGTGTGCAGATCCAAGTACCTCTCAGCAGTGATCCAGTAGCTGTGCGAGGCGACGTTTGTGGATATTCGAGGTAGCTGCAGAGTCCGCAGGACCCGATATTCCTTCTTATTGTCTTGATTTTGTATTGACTTTTCTTTCCGCACTTGGTATCTTGTAAACCTTTATACACTCATGTTCAGTAGAGGCTCATGACTCTTGACCCTTGGTCTATGGGAGTTGGGGTATTTTGGGACTTGGTTTCCCCGTTGTTAGTATAAGTATCGCTATTGCTTCGTGATTTAATATGCTTAAATGGGCTAAAGAGAGCTTCTAGCTCCGTTATTGTTATTGATTGGTCAGGGTGCCGCTCGGCACATACACTTCGCCAAAACACACTAAGCAACATATTACCAAGACCCGGAAACCTACGGGCAACACAGACTAAGAAAGAGTACAACTGTGGCTTTATACATCGGGAAATGTCTATACAACGAGAGTGTCACGACCCGGATTTTCCCCCAACATCGGGATCGTGATGGCGCCTACTCGTGGTAGCTAGGCAAGCCACTGTATTCATGCTATCCTGATGTACCTGGATCTGCACAACAAAAGTGTGCAGAAGAGTAGCATGAGTACACCACGGCGGTACTCAGTAAGTGCCAAGCCTAACCTCGGTTGGGTAGTGACGAGGAAGGTCAGGGCCCTACTGAGGTAAAATATAATAACCAATATGATAATGAGAAGACAATATGTGTATAATCACAGCAAATATCCGGCAAGAAAAATAAGTAAAACAGTAACAACAGACAAACACTATCAAAGAATAGAGGTACAAACCACAATCGGATATTTATCGTCGGGGATCTCCTGGTATCCCGATGATCTCTTGGTATCCTCAATAAATATATTTTTGGGATCTATTAGTATCCACAACAATAAATTGTGGGATCTCCTGGTATCCCGAGGATCTCCCGGTATCCTCAATAAATATTCTGGGATCTCCTAGTATCCACAATAATAATTGTTTGGATCTCTTGGTATCCAGAGGATCTCCTAGTATCCTCAATAAATATTCTGGGATCTCTTAGTATCCAGAGGATCTCCTAGTATCCTCAATAAATATATTATTTTCTGTGCCAGGGATCTCTTAGTATCCCGCACCCTCATTCTTATTGTATAATATGTATAGGGGAAATTTCCGGGATGCCGTCCCGTAGTCCCAATTTAAATCAACCAACAACAACTCAAGATATTAATTAGCTACCGACTCATAACAAATAATAATATATTCTGGCCTAATATGTCTCATAGAATGCAACAAGGTAATAGGAAAATAAATCCACTAAACATGTTTCTTTAAACTAGCACAAGCTATAATAGTAGTTAGGAATAAGTAAATATGAAAGAGAACTCAACTCAAGTAACTTTTATCTTTAAGTAAAAATTCGGGTTTTCAACAATTAGCTCAAGTACACGCTCGTCACCTCACGCACAAGGCATTCAATTACCAAATTCATATCTTAAGGGACAAAGTCCCCCACACAAGGTTAGACAAGCCACTTACCTCGATCAAGTGCATGTCAACTTGAAAACACGCTCTTGCCACGAGTATCCGACTCCAAATGGCTCAAATCTATTCAATTAAATTGCATTTGTAAATAATAATTCAAGTAATT
This sequence comes from Nicotiana noctiflora, assembly GCA_032618575.1. Taxonomy (NCBI): domain Eukaryota; kingdom Viridiplantae; phylum Streptophyta; class Magnoliopsida; order Solanales; family Solanaceae; genus Nicotiana; species Nicotiana noctiflora. Next base: position 188,260 of record JASVEL010009409.1, read on the forward strand.
TATTCTACAATTAAATTCTAAGCTAATACGCGAAATTATGTAAAATGACCAAAATACCCCTCGGGCCCCACATCTCGGAACCGGGTAAATTTTATATTTCCAGAAACCTCGCACTCTCACGAGTCTAACCATACCAAATTTATTAAATTCCCATATCATTTCGACCTTCAAATCAATGATTCTATCTAAGAGAGTTTTCTACCATTTTCCAACAAAATCCTTAGATTAAACACCAAAACGTGTAATAAATTCAAGTTATACAACCAAAATTGAGTTAAGAACACTTACCCCGTTGTTCTCTCCAAAAATCCCTCAAAAAATCGCCTTATCCGAGCTCCAATTCGTCAAAAATGGAAAATGGGAGAAATTCCCATTTTCACAACTTAACATTCTGTCTATCACTATTCATGTCACTGTTCACATGCACTGTTCACGTCACTGTTCACATGCACTGTTTACGTACATGTACTGTTCACGTCACTGTTCATAGGCACTGTTGATACAGTACTGTTCATGTATACTGTACACAGATACTGTACACGCAGTGAGATCACTGTTCATACGTACGAAAAATACAGAAATTGCCCAGAAAATTGCAGCAGCTTGTGTTTCACTAAAATGGCTCTAACTCCGTCATACAAACTCGGAATTAGACGATTCTTGTTCCTATGAGTCACAAATAATAATACGAACACAACCCTTCAATCAAAACTGAATTCGGAGCTCATTTTCTCAGTTCGATACTCAATTTACTCGTTAAACAATTAACTCGCATTTCGCGTCAAAAACCCAATCGCGACTTAATGAAATTAAACCAAATTTTCCAGATCAGTCCTATAATTCATTATCAAAATTCCGGAACTCTTAGAATCAAATTTGGATCTCTAGAACTAAAAATGAACCTTTAGATCATTACATTTATGCTCAAATGAACAAAAATCTTCAAAAATGACCCGTTGGGCATCCGAAACACACCCGAGGCCCCCGAGACCCCGACCAATAACACCAACCAGTCCCAAAACACATTACGGACTCTCTCGAGGCCTCAAATCACATCAAACAACGCAAAAATTATGAATTAACCTCCAATCCAAGCTTGATGAACTTTGAAGTTTCCAACTTCTATTTCCGATGCGGAAACCTATCAAATCAAGTCCGATTGACTTCAAATTTTGCACACAAGTCCAAAATGACATAACAGAGCTACAAAAATTTTCGTAATTCCATTCCGACCGTCGGATCAAAATTTCACCTATCAACCGGAATTCGCCAAAATACTAACTTTGCCGATTCAAGCTTAATTTTACACCGGTCATCACAAAAATATTCCGGACACACTCCTAAGTCCCAAATCACCTAACGAAGCTATCCGAACCATAAGATTTGCATTTCGAGTCCGATATCAAAATTTCCACTTCCGGTCAAATTTTCTCAAAAACCTTCAATTTTCTATCTTTAGCCAAACGACTCCAAAATGACCTACGGACCTCCGAATTCACTTCCGATCGCGCTCCCAAATCCAAAATAACCATACGGAGCTACTCCCAGTCTCGGAATCCCAAACGAACATCAATAACACTAAAATGCATTTTAAGCCAAACTGATGCAATTTCTTCAAAAATGCTATCTTCCATAATATGCGCCAAACGCTCCCGAGTTATCCAAAACCCGATCCGGGCATATGCCCAAGTCCGAAATCATCATATGAACCTGTTGGAACCTTCAGATTCCAATTCCGAGGTCGTATACTCAAAATTCCAATCCTAGTTCATTTCTTCAATTTTAAGCTTCGGAAATGAGAATTTTCATTAATATTTGACTCCAAACTTCTTGAATTTTAATTCTGACCATACACACAAGTCAATATACCTGAGATGAAGCTGCTCATGGCCTCAAACTGCTGAATGACGCGCCGTAGCTCAAAACAACCGGTTGGGTCGTTACAACTACCTAGCAAACTCACATATCATCACTTGATAAGACAAGATAGTGCTGCAATATCAATTAAGCATCCATAACTCAAACACATCACCCTTTCTAAAATGTATAGCCTCATCAAGGCACACCAATCAGTAATACCTTTTCCTTAATCATCTGAAATTGCCTGTGCTACCTAAAAATCTTATGACCTTCCTTTCAGAACTGAATTGCAACCTTACACACGTAATTCTCAATCCTTCACAACATACCGTATGTACCATACCATCCTAGGATAACATGAGAACTTCGTATCCCTTTCGAACCACAAGCAACTATGCACTCCACTAGACAAAACTTCCCAATGTCTCATCTAGAAGAAAAACAATATACATCCCATAATGGCCATTCTCATAGAAAATATAGATCTCTAGCCGAGGCAGAAAGCCATCAATAACTCTCCGAATTTCATTTGCACAAATTAAACTGTCAGGACTGAATCCTTCTAACTTAACCAAGCTATGCAGACCACTAAAACCCAAGAGCATTGTCGTTAAACACCTATATAAACTCATTACCTCATAGGCATCCAAATAACTAACCATATCCTTGCCATACCGATCTGAGCCACTACCAAGCTATCCTATATATCTGAGTTCCCTTATGACTTACCTTCAACTTGATAGTCCTTCTTGATATAACATCACAATTTCTCAACCCAGACTTACCACGAGAGACCCAAGCACAAAACCACATAAGCCACTGAATACTCTCTTAAATATCACTAAAAGCACCATCTTCAAAATACTTTACTCTGAAGAGACTTCCTACGAATCTAAATCTGTTACCTTTACCTTCCTGAAATTGATACATAGAATCCCACAATTTATAGAGAATACCACAAATATTGACATCTTCCAATGAAAACTCAGTTTCTAACCACATATGCAACTTTAAAATACCCAATTATTATATGTAGAATCTTGAACACATTAGAACCATTCTCGCAAGTCATCCACTCTACTCAAATCGCAGTTATCCCGATCAAAAGAACCAAACAACTTGAGCCTCATTAGAACTTCAATCACTGCAGAATGCAACCTCATCCCAATATAACCAACCAATTTCCTACTCTATGCACCAAGCATCATTTACCAACAACAACTCAAGACATTTTGAGATTCTCTTACACCTATGAATCATGATATAACATCTGTCAAAATTTTTCTTTACTCGAGACATCCTCGATTTCAATCTTCATAAGCCATAACTGATTCACCAGTACACCTCAAACTAGAACTAACATAGCATATAACTGTCTAATCGCCTAATCAATAACAAACTCTCCCACTTGGATCGAATCCATAGATCAAAAGAAACATAATAACTCATAATCCATATACTATATTGCTGCCTTAATACCATAGTGAGATTGAACTCAATCCTTCATAAGCTCGTGAAACACAAACCATCTAGTACTTTAAATCTCATGCAAATCTCACATTCACCCTCGTAACAGTTGAACCCCACTCTCTTATGCGACCCAAATTTAAATGGTAACACATATATTATACTTGTAAATGAGATCTCCTAACATAAAACATAAGGATCACACAACTTCATAATACTCCGCAAAAGATAGCCCCAACTGCTTTACCTCAAACTAACATTTCTGTATAGCTCCCACCATCATAAACATTATGTAGTCACTTAGTCTTCCTGATTCTGAACTCATACTGCAACATGAAATTTACTTCACTCCCAACTGGGAAACATGAAAAGATTCTTCACACGCCCATAATGCGAGGCTATACCTTGAATCAATATGGAATTCAAGCACCTAATATTTCTTCTATCCTCAATCAAACCCTTCTCATTGCTTCAAAATCAAGTGAATACAACTTGTAGTACTAACATACTCATCACATAATCATCCAGCCATCACTTCCACTAATAGGCACACTACCGAACATATAAGTTCAAAAATGCTTGCTCACACAATCAGCACCTCGGTGCTCAAGCTATAGGCAAAAATCTAGCCTAAAGTCCTCCAGATTGTCCCAACATCAACTCACATATCACATCTCGCCCTTCAATCAGGGGATCACAAGCCATCAATGCACATCCAATGCTGAGCTCTCATGCGCGCATACGAACATGTGGAAGGAATTTCAAGAGTTACTTTTCAAGCTGAATCAAAGGACGCACGATAAGAATTCAAGAATGTGAAGTTTTCCTAGAGGTTCTACAGCCTCTCAAGGATAAATATATACGTCCTCATATTGATCCGTGAGACTCTACTAAACCAGCTCATGACTCGTGATACCTATGTAACCTAGGCTCTAATACCAACTTGTCATGACCCTAAACCTGACCTAGTCATGATGGCACCTCTCAGGAAGACAAGGCCAACCGACACAATTTCACAAGCCAACCATTTTCCATTAAAAGTTGTTTTTATACCATTTATAAACCGATAATCTCATAATGAACATTTAAAAGAAAAATGCAAAAAAATTACACAAGACCGACACCGGATTGTCACTAGTCATGAGCATCTACCAAGGTCTGTATACACAAAAAATAGAAAAATGTACTAAGTGCAGAAATGAAAAATGGGAGGAATGAAGCGGTGCTGCAATCGTCGTGCGGCCACCATGACCCTGATGATTCCGCGCCTGAGCAAACCAACACATGCTACCGAGTTTCGAAATACCCAAATTTGCATACGAAGTGCAGGGAGTAATATGAGTACTCTAACCCAGTAAGTAATAAGAGTAAATAAAGACTGAGAAGTAGGAAACAATTAATTTATATTTAGGTTAAACTCAATAAGCACACAGGCTGCTAAATCAGAATACGAGTCAATCGCCTCTTTTAAATTCTAGCTTTTGGTAAAAATCATTTAATATGTCTTCTAATAGATTTAGTAAGGGTTCAATACCATTCATAATAAAAGAGTTAAAAACCAATAATCGACCCCTCGAGCAAAACATGGTTCGTAAACAGCCCCTCGGGCAAAAACCAGAAGTCATAAACACTTCATAACAAGAAAATCTCAGTGGAAATAACAAAAAGCCAAATAAGTGATTAAGTTCTGAACATCTCGTAAACCCCAACTTAAATGAAAGTTATTTAAAAACACTTATCTAACACTTTCGACAGCGACTCAGTATAAACATGTGTGAAAACAATCATTAAATCAACATATTGGATAGAAACTCACACTAAAGAGGAGTAAAAATCAATAAATTCATAATCAGGCCCCTCAAGCAAACATCACTCATGTGCATGTATATATATCTATCGCTCCTTGAGCTAGCCTCTCATTCACTCATGACTTAACTCCTACCAAGAAGCGCTCACACTCAGCACTCACGCTCAATAGGTACCATATAGTAACCGTTGCGGTGTGCATCCCGATCCATATATCATCGCGAGGTGCAGCCCGATCCATATATATATAGTCAACTACATTCACTGGGGGTGCAGACTCCAGAGAGGCTCCTACAACCCAAGCACTATATCGCTGCAGCGTGCGGCCCGATCCATATACATATATATATATATATTACTCCGATGTGCAGCCCGATCCATAGATATAAAATTCTCACAACTAGGCCCTCGGCCTCTCTCAGTCATTAACCTCATAATCAGACTCTCGGTCTATCTCTGTCCTCAACCTCACAATCAGACCCTTGGTCTATCACGGACCATCGGTAAAACAAGGAACTCAGCCCCAAATAGTTTTCACATTTCGATGAAAATAAAGTAATAAATGTAGATTTAAATAATAAGCAGGTAAACATGACTGAGGATATGTGTTCAAAACAACCAGAGTGAGGAAAAGTAGTGAAAGTGCCCCTAAGGGTCTCAGCAGGTCGACACAAGGCCCCAAACATGGCATACAACCCAAGATATAATATCAATCTCTAGAATATAGAGTATCATAAGGTTTCAAATCAAATACGCGACAATCTTACGGGATGGACCAAGTCAAAATCCCCAACGGTGCACAACTCCACGCTCGTCATTTAGCATGTGTGTCACCTCAAAATAACACAACGATGTGTAATCTGGGGTTTCAAACCCTCAGGACAGTATTTACAATCATTACTTACCTCGATCCGGTCCAAACTCTAGCCCGCGATACCTCGCCTTCACGAATCAACCTCCAGATGCTCCAAATCTAGCCACAATCAGTACATAATCATTAAAATATGCTAAGGGAACAAAGCTCACTCGAAATATCCAATTTACAAACAAAAATCCCTAAATTTCCCAAACCCGAGCCCACGTCTCGAATTCAATAAAATTCACATCAACGGATTCCTTATCTCCCTACGAGCTCATACATACCCAGAACATCAATGTCACAACCTGGAATTTCCACCTTCGGGAGTCGTGATGGCGCCTACTTGTAGAAGCTAGGCAAGCTATACATTTAGAATCCATATTACTTTCGTTTCAAATCTACATTTACCTATTGAATTGACAGAAGATAAATGACTACACAACAACAGAATTCAAAAGTTAGCGGAAGACTTAAACGAAGTAAACTAAAATAACAAGGAAAATCCACATATGCCTCTACCCAAGACTGGTGTCACAACATTTACGGACTATCTAAGATTTCCTACATACAACTATCTCAAATAAGAAATAAAGCATGTCTCGGGTATAAAAGGAAACATATTATATGTAAAGATAGGGGAGATGCTGGGCCTGCGGACGCCTGCAGGACTACCTCAGAAATCTTGTGGACTGAAGACTATCTCCCGAACTACTATTGCGCACCGTATGCTGCTCTGGTACCTAAATCTATGCTGAAGAGCACAAAGTGCAGTATCAGCACAACCAACCCTATGTGCTGGTAAGTGTCTGGCCTAACCCCGACGATGTAGTGACAAGGCTAGCACCAGACTCCAGATAAACCAGTACAATTATATAGTATATTGTAGAAAAATAAACACGTAATGAGCAGTTAAAAGGGAGGGGGTACATGCCTCGGGGAAACAGTTTAACTTAACAGAAACTGAATAAATATGAAGGAATAACACAATGTCTAAAACAATATGACGACACTACTGTTGCGGCACGCAACCCGATCCGTACATGTAAATATAACCGTTACAGCATGCGACCCAATCTAATAAATATATAATATATATCCGTTGCGGCGTACTACCCGATCCAGTATAAAAGCCTTTTCTCAATATCACAGGTTTACTCACTATTTCAACCATAGTATTATTCAAGGATACAACAAATGTCAATTTATGACTCACAGTCATGCTCGACACCGACGTATAGATACTCATCACCATGCTTATACGTCGTACTCCACAAGAAACACATAGTAATTATGACTCAACTCCTAATCCCTCAAGCTAAGGTTAAACCAAATACTTACCTCAAACTTTCACGGTCAATTCAATTCCCAATTACCATTTTTCCTCTCGAATTCGGCTCCAAATCAATTGTATCTATAAAATAATGACTTCAATACATCAATAAATGCTAAACAATATGAACCCAATGCCTAATTATAGCTTTTCCATTATTCTTCCCAAAAACTCAAAATTCGACCCCGGATTCGCTTGGTCAAAACCTGAGGTTCGGACCAAAATCAAGTCCCCCATTCACGCACAAGCCCATATATATAAATTTGTTTTTCAAATTCAACCCCAAAATGAGGTCTAAATCAAGAAAAATCAAAAAGCCCCAACTCTACCCAAATACCCAATTTTCTACCTTAAATTACATGTTTTAGGCCTAGGATTTCAATAGATATTGAAGAAAATGGAAGAAAATAAGCTAAGAATTACTAACCCAAGAGGCTTTGATGAAGAATCACTTCAATGCTCTCCTACGAGATTGGAGAAGAAAGGTTTAGTGCAAAATTTTATTGAATCCCATAATGACATTGTTCTAGAATTTGAAAATTTTGGGCGAAATTACTCATCGCTTTCGCTGCAGGATGGTCGAGTTCACGATGAGTAACACTTAAATGGGCTATCACGATCGCGAGAAGGGAAACGCGAATGCGAACACAAAGAGTAAAAAAGGTAGGGCCCAAAAATTGTTCTATGCGAACGCATGGTCCAGCACGCGATCGCGAAGAGGAAATCCTGGAAAGCGACGTGAACATGAGTCAATGCATGCGAACGCGATGAAGAAAAAAAGACTCATCCCTCAATGTCAAATAACACTACGCAAACGCGAGGGTTGGGATGCAAACACGAAGAAAGGAAAAAATTAAAGTTTCGTGAACATGGGAGATCTGACACGAACACGAAGAAGAAATGGGGTCTCCAACAGCTGAAGAAAAATCTGCAATTTTTCTAAGTCAAATACTACTCTGAAACACACTCTGAAACACTCTCGATCCCACGGGGCTCCTAACCAAAAACATGTACCCACTCAACAACATCATACAAACATAATCGTGCCATCAAATCGCCTAAATAACATCATTATTAACAATTTAAACCTCAAATTCAAAGCATTTTTCCAAAACTTCATCAAGTTCCAAATTTAGAATTTCAAGTCTGAAACACATCAATCGACGTCTGATTTTAACCAAACTTCATAGAAAGGACTTAAACTATAAATAAATATGTACCGGGTGCCGAAATAAAATACGGGCCCGATACCATTGCCTTATAATCATGTTTCATTTCAAATTTTCTTAAACATTTCAGAAAAATAATTTCTTTTAGAAATTCATTTCTCATGCTTGGGACCTCGCAATTCTATTCCAAGCATACGCCCAAGTCCCATATTTTTCCACGGACCCTCCAGAACAGTCAAATTACGAGTTTGGGTATGTTTACTCAAAAAATTGATCAAAGTCAAATTTATTTATTTTAATATCAAATTTTAGCATTTTTTCACTGAATTTCATATTTAAGCTTTCTAGCCATGCGTCGGGGCTGCGCACGCAAATTGAGGCAACTTTAAACGAGGTTTTCAAGGCCTCAAAATCACATAATTCATTAAAAAGGTGATGACCCCTTTTGGTCGTCACATTCTCCAATTCTAAAACAATCGTTTGTCCTCGAACGCACACAAGAAGAAAGTACCTGAGTCGGGGAAAAGATGAGGATAACGGCTCCGCATATCGACTCAGACTCCCAGGTCGCTACCTCAGGAGGCTGACCTCTCCAATGAACACGAACAAAAGGGAAACACTTGGATCTCAACTGACGAACCTGCAGGTCTAGAATAGCTACCAGCTCCTCCTCATAAGACAAGTCCTTATCCAACTGAACAGTGCTAAAATCTAACACGTGGGTTGGATCGCTGTGATACATCTGAAGCATGGACACATGAAATACTGGATGTACGGATTTTAAGCTCGGCGGCAAAACAAGTTAAGCCACCTCTCCCACTTGATCAAGAATCTCAAATGGACCAATGAACCTAGGGCTAAGCTTTCACCTCATCACGCCCTTCATAGGCGACACTCGGAGCAATACCCGCACACCAACCATAAAAGCCGCATCTTAAACCTTGCGGTCTGCATAGCTCTTTTTCCTAGACTAAGCTGAATGAAGCCTGTACTGAATGATCTTGATCTTGTCCAAGGCCTCCTAAACCAGATCCGTACCCAATAACCAAGCCTCTCCCGACTCAACCATCCAACCAGAGATCGACACCCCTACCATATAAACACTCATACGGAGCCATCTGGATGCTCGACTAGTGGTTGTTATTGTAGGAAAACTCTGCTAAAGGCAAAATCTGATCCCATGAACCTCTAAAGTCAATAGCACAAGCTCAGAGCATATCCGCTAAGATCTGAATAGTCCGCTTGGACTAACCGTCCATTTGGGGATGAAATGATGTGTTTAACTCAACCGGTATGCCCAACTCTCGTTGAACTTCTCTCCAAAAGTGCGAGGTAAAATGCATACCCTAGTCCGAAATGATAGACACGGGAACACCATGAAGGTGAATAATCTTCTGAATATAAATCTCAGCAAACATCTCAGAAGAATAGGAGACAGCCACAGGAATAAAATGCACTGACTTGGTCAGTCTATCAACATTGACTGATATCACATCAAATTTCTTCCGAGTTAACAAAAGTTCAGTGACAAAATCCATAGTAATCCGCTCACATTTCCATTCGGGAAGCTCAATCCTATGAAATTACCCACCAGTCCTCTGATGCTCATACCTGACATGCTGACAATTCAAACAATGAGCCACATATGCTACGATATCCTTCTTCATTCTACGCCCCCAATAATGCTGCCGCAGATCCTGGTATATCATCATAATGCCTGGATGAATAGAGTACTGGGAGCTATGGGACTCCTCCAAAGTCAATTCTCGGAGCCCATCCATATTAGGCACACATACTCAACTCTACAATCTCAAAACTCCATCATTATCTAAGGTAACATGCCTGGCACCTCCGTGCTGCACCATGTTTCTAAGGACACACAAATGGAGATCATCATACTGTCGATCATGGATATGCTCCAATAATGAAGAACGGGCAACTGTTCAAGCTAACACATGATTGGGCTCAGAAATATCTAGCCTCACGAACTGATTGGCTAAAGATTGAACATCCAAAGCAAGCGGTCTCTCACCGATTGGAACATAAGCGAAACTGTCCATACTAGCTGACTTCCTACTCGAAGCATCGGCCACCACATTGGCCTTTCTTGGGTGATATAGAATGGTGACATCATAATCCTTCAACAACTCCAACCACCTCCACTACCTCAAATTCAACTCCTTTTGCTTGAACAAGTATTGAAGACTCTTGTGATCCATGAACACCTCATATGCCACGCCATATAGATAATGCCTCCAAATCTTCATTGCGTGAACTATGGCTGCCAACACCAAGTCATGAACCGGATAGTTCTTCTTATGAATCTTCAACTGCCTCGAAGCATATGCAATGACTTTGCCATCCTACATCAACACTACTCCAAGCCCAACACGGGAAGCATCACAATAGATTGTATAAGGCCCTGAACCTGTGGGCAAAACCAACACCGATGTCGTAGTCAGAGCTATCTTGAGCCTCTGAAAGCTCGCCTCACACTCATCCGACCATTTGAAATGGGCACCCTTTCGGGTCAATCTAGTCATCAAGGCTGCTATAGATGAAAACCCCTCCACTAACCGTCGATAGTAGCCTGCCAACCCCAAGAAACTCTGAATCTCTGTAGTTGATGTTGGTCTAGGCTAGTTCTTGACTACCTCAATCTGCTGATACAATATGACCCAGAAATGCAACTGAACCCAACTAGAATTCAATCTTCGAGAACTTAGCACATAACTGTCTATGCCTCAAAGTCTGAAGAACTACTCTAAGGTGTTGCTCGTGCTCCTCCTAGCTGCGGGAATATATCAATTTATCATCAATGAAGACTATCATGAGTGAATCCAAATAAGGCCTGAACACTCGGTTCATCAAGTCCATGAAATCTACTTGGGCATTTGTCAACCCGAATGACATAACCAAGACGTTATAATGCCCTTACCGAGTACAAATAGCTGTCTTAGGGACATCAGATGCCCTAATCCTCAACTAATGGTAGCCAGATCGCAAGTTAATCTTGCAATATATCCTGGCCCCCTAAAGCTAGTCGAACAATCATCAATTGTCAGCAGCGTATACTTATTCTTGATCGTTATCTTGTTCAATTGCCGGTAATCAATACACATTATCATTGACCCATCCTTCTTCTTGATGAATAACACCGGTGCACCCTAAGGTGAAACACTGGGTCTAATGCAACCCTTCTCAAGCAAATCCATCAACTGTTCCTTTAGCTCAGTCAACTCCGGCGGGGCCATAAGATATGGCGGGATAGAAATGGGCTGAGTGCCCAGAACCAAATCAATACAGAAATCTATATCCCTATCGGGTGGAATACCCAACAAGTCTGAAGGAAAAACATCGGGGAACTCACAAACAACGGGCATCGAATCAATAGAGGGAACCTCGACACTAGAATCATAAGCATAGGCTTAGGCCACACACCTTTCTCGTTCATCCACCGAGCCTTCACATATGATATAAAATTGCGGGTAGAATGACCAGAGGTCCCACTCCACTCTAAACGAGGCATACCTGATAAAGCTAAGGTCATAGTCTTTGCATGATAGTCCAAGATAGCATGATAGGGTGATAACCAGTCCATCCCCAATATAATATCAAAGTCAACCATGTCTAAAAGTAACAAATCTACCCGAGTCTCCAGACCCCCAATCACCACAACACAAGAACGATGGACTCGATCGACCACAATAGAATCACCCACTGGTGTAGACATATAAAAAGGAACACCCAATGCATCACTAGGCATGACCAACTACGGGGCAAATTAAGATAACACATACGAATACATAGACCCCGAATCAAACAACACTAACGCACATCTATCAATAACTAGAACCGTACATGTAATAATCGTATGTGAAGACTCTGCCTCGAGCCTGACCTGAAGAGCATAACACCAAGTCTAGGCCCCACTACTTTGATCTACCTCTCTAGGACGGCCTGCTATTGGCTGGCCTCCACATCTAGCGGTCTGCGCTCCACCTCTATGACCTCTACCTCAACCTCTAGCACCTCTCCCACCGCCTCTAGTTGGATGGGTGGCATGTGGAACATCTGGTGACTGAATCATAGGATGGGGACCCTGCTGTTGCGACTAAGTAACCCTAACCTCGAACAAGCCCTCCTGATGTGACCATACTCACCACACTCATAACATCTACCCGAATGTTGTGGATGAGGAAACTGAGGTGACCCTGGCAGCCTTAGTGACAACCCTGGAAGCTTTAGAGTGGCGGTACACTAATAGGAGTTGATGGTGCACTGTAGGACTGCTGATTAGAATACTGCCCACAAAAACTACGACCACCCGATGCACCGTGAGAAACCTAGAGCACTAATTGGAAGGACTTAAGAGGATGACCCCTATCATACGAATATCTACCTCCAGATGAGGCACCACTGAATCAGCCTGACTGATGGGGTGTCTTTTCTGCCCTATGACCAACCCCTATGACAATATCATCTCAATCCTCTGGGCCACATTGGCCGCCTCCTGAAAGGACATCTCGCTCCCAGCCTCTTTAGGCATCTGGAGATGAATAGGCCGAATGAGTCCATCAATAAATTATCTCACTCTCTCCCTCTCAGTGGGAAGTATAAGAGATTAGTGAGCCAAATCAATAAATTGGTCTAGTACTGGTTGACTGTCATGGATCCTTGTTGGAGATGCTCGAACTGCCTCCGATAGGCCTATCACTGTGTAATAGGGAGAAACTATTCCAGAAATAATGTGTGAAATGCTCCCAGGTCAAGGCTCAAGATCTTACTAGTCTAGGAAAATAATTATCTCTCCACCAGGTCTTGGCGGATCTAAGCAACCAAAACGTAGCGAAATCAACCCTGTTGGTCTCAACAATACCCATGTTCTAAAGAACCTCGTGGAAGCTGGCCAAATAATCCTGAGGATCCTCGGTAGATGCACCGCTGAAAGTAGTAATGAAAAGCTTGGTAAACCTATCAAATCTCCATAAAGCATCGATAGACATAGTCGCTTCATCACCAGCCTGGGCTACCACACATGACTGAGCTACTCCAACTGGCTAACCTCTACCTCAACCTCTAGCACCAATACCATTTCCTCTAGTTGGATGGGTGGCCTGTGGAACATCTGGTGCCTGAATCATAGGATGGGGACCCTGCTGCTGTGACTGAGTACCCCTAACCTCGGACAAGCCCTCCTGATGTGACCATACTCACCACACTCATTACATCCAGCTGAATGCTCTGGCTGAGGAAACTGAGGTGACCCTAGTAGCTTAAGTAACAACCCCGAAAGCTCTCGAATGGCAGTATACTAATAGTAGCTGATGGTGCACTATAGGACTGCTGATCAGAATACTGCCCGTAAAAACCACGGCCACCCGATGCACCATGAGAAACCTAGAGCACTGATTGGAAGGGCTTAGAAGGATGACACCTATCTTACGAATCTCTACCTTCAAACGAGGCACCAGTGAATCAGCCTGAGTGACGGGGTGTCTTGTCTGCCCTATGACCACCCCCTATGACAATACCATCTTAATCCTCTGGGCCACATTGGCCGCCTCCTGAAAGGATATCTTGCTCCCAACCTCTCTAGGCATTTGGAGACGAATAGGCTGAATGAGTACATCAATAAATCGTCTCACTCTCTCCCTCTCAGTGGGAAGTATAATAAGAGCGTAGTGAGCCAAATCAATAAATTGGTCTCGTACTGGGTGATTGTCATGGATCCCTGTTGGAAACGCTCAAACTGCCTCTGATAGGCCTCTCACTGTAAAATAGGGAGAAACTTCTCCAGAAATAAATATGTGAAATGCTCCCAGGTCAAGGCTTGATATCTTGCTGGTCTAGCTAAATAATAATCTCTCCATCAAGTCTTGGCAGATCTAGACAAACGAAATGTGGCGAAATCAACCCTGTTGGTCTCAACAATACCCATGTTCTGAAGAACCTCGTGGAAGCTGTCCATATAATCTTGAGGATCCTCGGTAGATGCACCGCTGAAGGTAGTAGTGAAAAGCTTGGTGAACCTATCAAATCTCCATAAAGCATCGATAGAAATAGTTGCTTCATCACCAGCCTGGGATACCACACCCGACTGAGCTGCTCCAACTGGCTAACCTCTACCTCAACCTCTAGCACCTCTACCACCACCTCTAGTTGGATGGGTGGCCTATGGAACATCTGGTGCCTTTATCATAGGACGGGGACCTATCTGCTGTGACTGAGTACCCCTAACCTCGGACAAGCTTTCCTGATGTGACCATACTCACCACACTCATAACATCCACCCGAATGTTATGGCTGAGGAAACTGAGGTGACCGTGGCAGCCTGATTGACAACCCTGGAAGCTCTAGAGTGGCGGTATATTGATAGGCGATGATGGTACACTATAGGACTGCTGATCAAAATACTGCCCACCAAAACCACGGCCACCCGATGCACCGTGAGAAACCTAGAGCACTGATTGGAAGGGCTTAGGAGGATGACCCATATCATACGAATATCTACCTCCAGACGAGGCACCACTGAATCAGCCTGACTGACGGGGTGTCTTGTCTACCCTATGACCACCCCTTATCACAATACCATCTCAATCCGCCGGGCCACATTGGCCGCCTCCTGAAAGGATATCTCGCTCCCAGCCTCTCTAGGAATCTGGAGATGAATAGGCTGAATGAGTCCATCAATAAATCTTCTCACTCTATCCCGCTTAGTGGGAAGCATAATAAGAGCGTAGTGAGCCAAATCAATAAATTGGTCGCATACTGGGTGACTATCATGGATCCCTGTTGGAGACGCTCGAACTGCCTCCGATAAGCCTCTCACTTTGTAATAGGGAGAAACTTCTCCAAAAATAAATATGTGAAATTCTCCCAGGTCAAGGCTCGAGATGTTGCTGGTCTAGCTAAATAATAATCTCTCCACCAAGTCTTGGCGGATCTAGACAACCGAAATGTAGCGAAATCAACCCTATTGGTCTCAACAATACCCATGTTCTGAAGAACCTCGTAGAAGCTGTCCAAATAATCCTAAGGATCCTTAGTAGATGCACCGCTGAAGGTAGTAGTGAAAAGCTTGGTGAACCTATCAAATCTCCATAAAGCATCGGTAGACATAGCCGCTTCATCACCAGCCTGGGCTACCACACCCGACTGAGCTGCTCCAACTGGCTAACCTCTACCTCAACCTCTAGCACCTCTACCACCGCCTCTAGTTGGATGGGTGGCCTGTGGAACATCTGGTGCCTGAATCATTGGACGGGGACCCTGCTGCTGCGATTGAGTACCCCTAACCTCGGAAAAACCCTCCTGATGTGACCATACTTACCACACTCATAACATCCACTCGAATGCTATGGATGAGGAAACTGAGGTAACCCTGGCAGCCTGAGTGACAACCCTGGAAACTCTGGAGTGGCGGCAAATAGGTCTATAGTGCACTGTAGGACTATTGATCAGAATACTGCCCGCAAAAACCACGGCCACCCGATGCACCGTGAGAAACCTAGAGCATTGATTGGAAGGGTTTAGGAGGATGACCCCTATTATACGAATTTCTACCTCCAGACGAGGCACCAGTGAATCAGCCTGACTGTCGAGGTGTCTTGTTTGCCCTATGACCACCCCCTATGATAATACCATCTCAATCCTCCATGCCGCATTGGCCGCCTCCTGAAAGGATATCTCGCTCCCAGCCTCTCTAGGCATCTGGAGACGAATAGGCTGAATGAGTCCATCAATAAATCATCTCACTCTCTGCCTCTCAGTGGGAAGTATAATAAGAGCGTAGTGAGCCAAATCAATAAATTGGTCTCGTACTGGGTGAGTGTCATGGATCCCTATTGGAGACGTTCGGACTGCCTCCGATAGGCCTCTCACTGTGTAATAGGGAGAAACTTCTCCAGAAATAAATGTGTGAAATGCTCCCAGGTTAAGGCTCAAGATCTTGCTGGACTAGCTAAATAATAATCTCTCCACCAAGTCTTGGCGGATCTAGACAACCGAAATGTAGCGAAATCAACCCTGTTGGTCTCAACAATACCCCTATTCTGGAGAACCTTGTGGAAGCTATCCAAATAATCTTGAAGATCCTCGGTAGATGCACCGCTGAAGGTAGTAGTGAAAAGCTTGGTAAACCTATCAAATCTCCATAAAGCATCGGTAGACATAGCCGCTTCATCACTAGCCTGGGTACCACATCCAACTGAGCTACTCCAACTGGCTGAATTGCTGGAGTCTGAATCGAGGGAGCTACTTGTTCCGGAGTACGAGTAGCAGGAGTATGGGCTTATCCTCCAGCCTGAGAAGTGGCTGGTGCTAGAGGAAGCAAGTCTGCATGGGTGGCACTCCCCATAAGACCCACCAATCGGACTAGAGCGTCCTGAAGAATAGGGGTAGCAATAAACCCCTCTAGGACTTGAGCTGGGCCCACCGGAACTACTGGGGCTGGGGACGGAACCTCCTCGTCAAAGTCAACCTGAGGCTCCGCCACTGTGCTGCTGCTCAGGGCTGAGCTCTACCCCTACCCCGGCCTCTAGCACGGCCTTGGCCTCACTGTCTACCTTAGTAAGAGCTGCCCGGGGCTCGGACTACTGATCAGTAGATGAGAAAGCACATGTTCTCTCCATCTACGAAAGAACAAAGTAGAAATTAAATTAACATTGAGAAACCAAACCGCACGACAAGAAAGAACAAATATCGAACTTTTCCTAACTTTGTAGCCTCTAGAGGATAAATACAGATGTCTCTGTATCGATCCTTCAATCTCTACTAAGCTTGTCCGTGAGTTGTGAGGCCTATGTAACCTAGAGCTTTGATACCAACTTGTCACGACCCAGAATTTTCACTTTCGGGAGTCATGATGGGGCCTACTCGTAGAAGCTAGGCAAGCCATACATTTAGAATCCATAATACTTTTGTTTTAAATCCACTTTTACCAATTAAATTGACACGAGATAAATGACTAAACAACATCAGAATTAAAAAGTTAGTAGAAGACTTAAATGAAGTAAACTAAAATAACACGGAAAATCCACATATGCCTCTACCATACACTGGTGTCACAACATTCATGGACTATCTGAGATTTACTACATACAATTGTCTGAAACAAGAAATAAAGTCTATCTCGGGTACAGAAGGAAATAGATCATAAGTGAAAATAAAGGAGATGCCAGGCATGCGGACGCCTGCAGGACTACCTCGAAAATCTTGTGGACTAAAGACTAGCTCGTGAACTACTGCTACATATCGTATGCTGCTTCGGTACCTGAATCTGTGCAAAAGAGCACAGAGTGCAGTATCAGTACAACCGACCCTATGTGCTGGTAAGTGTTTGGTCTAACCCCGCCGAGGTAGTGACAAGGCTAGCACCAGACTCTAGATAAACCTGTACATTTATATAATATATTGCAGAAAAATAAATAAGTAATAAGCTGTTAAAAGGGAAGGGGTACATGCCTCAGGGGAACAGTTCAACTTAAAGAAATTGAATAAATATGAAGGAACATCATAATGTGTACAACAATACAGTAACACTACTGTTACGGCGCGCAACCCGATCCGTACATTTAAATATGATTGTTGCGGCGTGCAACCCGATCAAATAAATATGTAATATATATCTATTGTGGCGTGCAGTCCGATCTAATATAATATATGTTGCGACATACAACCCGATCCAATATAATATATGTTCTAGCGTGTAACCCGATCCAATATAATATCTATGTTGTGGCGTGCAACCCGATCCCCACCCATATGTGCCTTCTCTCTCCTCTCTCCCCTCTCCCCTCTCCCCCCCCCCTCTCTCTCTAAACTAGCCCCTCAGAGGTCAGCTCCCTCCCCCCACCCACCCCTATCGTGTGCCTCCCCCCTTCTTCCCTCTCTCACGTCCTCCACCCCCAGCGAATTGCCCCCTCCCTCCCCATTTTTACTTTATTTTTCAGTCTTATTTTATTTTATTTTTATTTTTATTTTTTCATTTGTATTCATTTTTTTATTTTTTATTTTCATTTTTCCATCTGTAGGTATTTTTATTGTCATTTGTATTCATTTTTTTTACTTTTTTTCAGTCTTATTTTATTTTTTATTTTTATTTTTCCATTTGTATTCATTTTTTTATTCTTTATTCTTTATTTTTATATTTTTTTCATCTGTAGTCATTTTTATTTGTCATTTGTATTCATTTTTTTACTTTTATTTTTATTTTTCATTTGTATTCATTTTTATTTTTTACTCGTATTTATCTTTTATTTTTATTCTCCCTCTCCCTCTCCCTCTCCCTCTCCCTCTCCCTCTCCCCCTCCACCTCCCTTTCCCGGGTCAGGCAACCCCCCTTGTCTTTGTGTGTAGTTGTTGCGTGTGTGAGTTTCAGGTACTAGTCGCGGCGGACGAAGCGAGCTTGCGGCGTTTGGAAGTGAAGAGCAAAGCAACACCGGCTGGAATGTGCAAGCGTTGACAGTAGTTGTCCTCGGGCGCATCGAAGGTCACTTTCAGGTTTTTCCATCGGGAGTTGGTACCTTCCGCTCTCTTGTCTACTTTGTACACTCTTTTTCGTATTCTAGCTAGCATCTTATGTGTGGTTCACTCTATGGCTATCGAGTTAGCATCCTTTCGTATTCTGCTAAGGTTCGTATATTAGTCTCTGTTTTTCGTAGTCGGTTGGAGGTATAGTGGCCGTGGCGGGGGAAGGTAGTGTAAGGTCATGTCCTCGGGGTGATGGGGTGGTGGTGGGGGTGAGTAGG
The DNA here is from genome assembly GCA_032618575.1 of Nicotiana noctiflora. Lineage (NCBI taxonomy): Eukaryota > Viridiplantae > Streptophyta > Magnoliopsida > Solanales > Solanaceae > Nicotiana > Nicotiana noctiflora. The sequence goes on from JASVEL010009409.1 coordinate 207,502, forward strand.
GGGCAGGGAGCAATTCTGTTGGTGGGACGGGAGGCAAGGGTAGGAAGGGGATAGCGGGAGCTCATAGATTGAGGATCGGGTCATTGAACATTGGCTCACTCACGGGCAAGTACATTGAGTTGGAGAAGATTCTTCGGAAGAGAAGGGTTAGCATAGCTTGTGTACATGAGTCTAGGTGGGTAGGGTCGAGGGCGAGAAATGTAGACGGGTTTAAGTTGTGGTATTCTAGGGTCGTGAGGGGTAAGAATGGTGTGGGAATCTTGGTGGATAGGGATCTTAGGGAGTCCGTCATTGAGGTTAGGTGAGTGAATGATAGGTTAATGTCTATTAAGTTGGTTATTGGTGGATGTGTCCTTAAAATCATCAGCGCTTACGTGTCGCAAGCAGGCCTTGAGGAGGAGGTTAAAAGGCGCTTTTGGGAGGGCTTGGACGAGTTGGTGAGTAGTATTCCCTACTCTGAGAAGTTAGTTATTGGAGGGGACTTTAATAGTCATATTGAGGCTGCTGCTAGTGGCTATGGCGAGGTGCACGATGGCTTTGGTTCTGGGGTTAGGAACAGAGGAGGCACTTTGTTGCTTGATTCCGCCAGGGCTTTCGAGCTTTTGATTATGAACTCGTCATTTCCAAAGAGGGAGGAGCATTTGGTTACATTCAAAAGTTCGACGGCAAGGACTCAGATTGATTACCTCCTTCTCGGAAGGAGCGACAGAGGGTTGTGCAAGAATTGCAAGGTTATTCCGGGAGAGTCCCTTTCTACTCCACATAGGCTCCTAGTGATGGATGTCGGTCTCTGGGTGAAGAGGAATAGGAGTGGTGCTCCAGACCGACCACGGATTAGATGGGGAGCATTGACAAATGAGAAAGCTCAGGAGTTGGAAAGGAGGTTAGCTAATGGTAGAGCTTGGAAAAGTTCTAGGGATACGGATGCAGTGTGGTCAGAGACGGTGAACTTGGTTAGGGAGGCAGCGCGGGTAATGCTTGAGGTAGCAAAGGGCTATTCAGGCAGACATCAGGGTGACTGGTGGTGGAACGATATAGTCCAAGGAAAAGTGAAGGCAAAAAAGGCAGCGTTTGCCAAGTTGGCAGGGATTACGAGCGAGGAAGAAAGGAGATTGAACAGGGAGAGCTACAAGGAGGCGAGGAGGGAAGTGAAGCTAGCGGTCAATGAAGCTAAAAATGCAGCGTTTGGTCGTATGTATAAGGAATTGGGGGAGAAAGGCGGGGACAAGAAGTTATTTTGTTTGGCTAATGTGAGGGAGAGGAAGGCTTGGGATCTAGACCAAGTTAGGTGCATCAAGGACGAGGAAGGTAGAGTTTTGATGGGGGTGGCACAAGTCAAGCAGAGGTGGCAGTCATAATTTTGAGACCAGCTTAACGAGGAGGGGGATCGAGTCATAGATCTAGAGGAGCTGGGGCAGTCAGAGCGTCATAGAGATCTTAGGTACTGCAGGCGCATTAGGGTGGAGGGGGTCATGAGTCTTTGCGTAGGATGAGCAGGGTTCGAGCGACTGACCCAGACGAGATCCCGATAGAGCTTTGGAAAGGCGTGGGTAGGACAGGTGTGGAGTGGCTGACTAGGTTGTTCAATGTGATCTTCAGGACTAAGAGGACGTCGGAGGGAGGTGGAGTACAGTCGTGCCCCTATATAAGAACAAAGGGGATATCTAGTGGGAACAACTATAGGGGCATCAAATTACTTAGTCACACCATGAATATCTGGGAGCGGGTGGTTGAGGCGAGGGTGAGGGGGATGGCGTCCATATCTATGAACCAGTTCGATTTCATGTCGGGCCGCTCCACTACAAAAGCTATCTACCTTTTCAGGAGATTGGTGGAACAGTTCAAGGATAAAAAGAAGGACCTGCACATGATATTTATTGACTTCGAGAAGGCGTTTGACAAGGTCCCAAGGGAGGTGTTATGGAGGTGCCTGGAGGCGAAGAGCGTGCCGGAAGCCTACATCAGAGCGATCAAGGACATCTAAGATAGAGTGAAGTCTAGGGTTAGGATGGTGGGTGGCGACTTAGATCACTTCCCGGTGGATATGGGGCTTCATCAAGGATCAACGCTTAGCCCTTTCTTATTTGCCTTAGTGATGGATGCACTGATATGTCATATTCAAGGGTGTAACGACCCGACCGGTCGTTATAGAAAATTACGCCCCAATCCCCCAATTTAAGTGTCCCCCTAAGTTTATTTCTGCTATTTTGGTTTGCCGAGAGAGTCGGTTCTGAAATTTGGAGCATTTTTGGACACTTAGTCCCTAAATGAGAGCTTTAAAGCTAGAAAATGGTCCGTAGCCGGAATAGTGTTAAGACGATCTCGGAACGGAAATCCGATGGTTCCATTAGCTCCGTTGGGTGATTTCGGGGTTGGGAGCGCGTTCGGAATGTATTTTGGAGGTCCGTAGCTCAATTAGGCTTGAAATGTCGAAGGTTGAAATTTTGGCGAATCCGAACGATAGGTGAGATTTTGATCCGGGGGTCGGAATGGAATTCCGACAATTTCTGTAACTTAGTTATGTGATTTTGGATATGTCCGCAAATTTTTAGGTCATTCGGACGTCGTTTGGTCGGGTTTTAGATCGAATGTGCAATTCGAAAAGTTTTAAGAAATTTAGGCTTGAATTCGATGTGAATTATGGGTTTTGATGTTGTTAGACGTATTTTTATGATTTGAACAAGTTCGTATCGTGTTTTGGAGTATGTTGGTGGTTTTCGTTGGGGTCCCGGGAGCCTCGGGATGAATTCGGGGGTCCAAACGGACCAATTTGTGCCAAAAGGCACTGTTGTTTCTGCTGCAATTATTGCAGAACATTTTTGCTCTCCGCGATCGCGGAGATGGCCACGCGATCGCGTAAGGTGTGGTGGTAATGCATTGCGATCGCGATGCCTAGGATGCGATCGCGTAAGGGAAAAGCCCGGAGCTCTACGATCGCAAGGTGGGGTGTGCGATCGCGTAGGGTATTTGGTTGGAAGCAGTGCGATCGCGTGAGGTAGTACGCGATCGCGTAGGGTAGTTTGGGGAGCCGAACGAGTTTGCTCTCCGCGATCGCGGAGATGGCCATGCGATCGCGTAGGGTCGCTGAGTTGTTCACTGCGATCGCGTCCAGGATCAGCGATTGCGTAGAGGAAAATTAGGCCGCCCATATTTTGTGCATCGCGATCGCAAGCCCAGTGCTGCGATCGCGTAGAGTAAAATGGCCCGGCAGAGACTTTAAGTCCAGAACATTTCGGTCGCGGCCTAACACACCAAAACCGCCATTGTTGAGCTCCAAGAGAGGATTTTGAAGGGGAAACGATCGGGATATCATCGGGAAATCATCGGGGGTAAGTTTCTTGACCTTAATTCGTTGGTTTATCATGAAATCCGTGATTATTTCACTGAAATTGGAAGATTAAAGGTGGGTTTGAGCCCTAGGCCTAAATGTTAGAAAATCTTTGATTTGAATGGGCAAACGGAGTCCGATTTCGATAAATTTTATATGCACGGACTTGTATTGAGATAAGGAACCCGAAAATATAATTTTTGTGATTTTTTGATAAGTGTACCGAAAGTCGGGTTTTGGCAACTTGTGGGTTTTGGTGTATTTTGAGTTATTTTGATTGGGTAATGCCCAATTGGCCTATTTTGATGTGATTCCATTGATTTTTATCAGATACTACACTTGTGGAGGCCGACATTCGCGGAAAGAGGGTTACTTCTTAGCGGTTTTGTACCGGAATTGAGGTAAGTGGCTTGTCTAACCTCGTGTGGGGGACCTTCATCCCTAGGATATTATTGTGATACTTTAAATGCCTTGTACGCGAGGTGACGGGCGTGTACATGCGCTGGTTGTTGAACACATACTTTACTCAAAATTTTCAATGAGTGATATTCCTGTTTTTAGCTGTTAAATTCGATATTCCTACCCGGTAGTAGTTAGAAAAGCATGATTAGATAGTGTTTAACTGTCTGGTTGCCTAATTGTCTTACTTGAGTTTTCTTGGTAATCGCTGGCGATGTCTATCGGTGATGTTATAGTTAAGCATATTATACTTCTCTCTGTGTATTCCTTTTACTTGTATTGAAATATGGACTACGGGTTCGATTCTCGAGATCCTGAGATTATTGAAATGTGGACTACGGGTTCGATTCCCGAGATCCTGAGATTATTGAAACATGGACTACGGGTTCGATTCCCGAGATCCCGAGATTATTGAAATGTGGACTACGGGTTCGATTCCGAGATCCTGAGATTATTGAAATGTGGACTACGGGTTCGATTCCCGAGATCCCGAGATTATTGAAATGTGGACTACGGGTTCGATTCCCGAGATCCCGAGATTATTGAAATGTGGACTACGAGTTCGATTCCCGAGATCCTGAATTATTGGTAGGGACTACGGGTTCGATTCCCGGAGATCCTGAGTTATATTATTGAGACATGGGCTGCGGGTTCGATTCCCGGAGACCCAGAGGTACTGAGAATGGGACTGTGGGTTCAATTCCCACGGATCCTGGATTTGTTTATTTGAGTTGGTTATTGTTGTTAGCTTAATCGTAGACAGTTGCAGTAATTATCATAATGTTGTTATTTTGGAAATTATTATCATATGAACTGGTTATTTTGTTTTCATCATTATATTATTGTTTCTCAGTAGGGCCCTGACCTACCTCGTCACTACTCCATCGAGGTTAGGCTTGGCACTTACTGAGTACCGCCGTGGTGTACTCATGCTACTCTTCTGCACACTTTTGTTGTGCAGATCCAGGTACATCAGAGCAGGCTCGTGCTAGGTGATTCCGCAGCTTTCTGGGAGACCTCGAGGTATGATCTGCTACGTCCGCGGATCTGGAGGCTTCCCATCTATTCTAGTAGTACTAGTTGACATTTTTCTTCATTTCGTTGTTAGATACTCTTTACACATAGAGCCACGGTTGTATTTCTCTTTTAGTCTGTGTTACCGTGGGGTTCCGGATCTTGGTAGTGTTTTATTCATTGTGTGATGGATGTATGTGCCAAGCGGTATTTTCCGCTGTTTCTTATTTAAGTATTTATAACCTGTATATTCCGCAACGTGTTAGGCTTACCTAGTCGTGGGGACCGGGTGCCATCACGACATGTTCACAATTGGTGAACTAGGGTCGTGACAAGTTGGTATCAGAGCTCTAGGTTCATAGGAGTCACGGGACACAGACCGGTTACTTAGAGTCTCGCTGATCGATACGGAGACGTATGTATTTATCTACGAGGGGCTATGTAACTGTTTAGGAAACTCTTCATTTCTTTTGGATTCCTTGTCGTGCGACATTTTTGGCATCAAAAATCTAAACTACTGCTTTCTATTCTCTCACAGATGGTGAGGACACGAGCTAACCGCGATGATCAGGTACCCGCGCCCCCTGTTGTTGCCGTCAGAGGCCGGGGCCGAGGTAGAGGATGAGGACGTGCCCAAGGTGCAGCCACAACACCCGTGCGCGCTACCGCTGAGGTTCCACCGGTGGATCAGGCTGGAGCGCATGCACCTGGTACACCGACTACAGTTGCTATTACTCCAGCGCTCCAGGAGACCCTGGCCCAGTTAATGAGTATGTATACCAATTTAGCTCAGGCAGGGTTGCATCCTCTCACTATAGCTACATCCCAGGCCGGGGGAGGGGCCCAGACTCCCGCAGCCGTTACACTTGAGCAGCGAGTGCCAGTGGGACTGGTTCCAGAGATTATGGTTATACCTCCTGCCGCCCCAGCACAGCCTGGAGGTGGGCCAGCTGGCTCTGAGGACGAGCAGCGTAGATTGGAGAGGTTCAAGAAATATGACCCTCCAGTGTTCAGTGGTTTGGCTTCAGATGATGCATTGGGTTTTCTGGAGGAGTGTCATCGTATTCTTTCTACCATGGGGATTGTGGAGACCAGCGGGGTTTCCTTCACTACGTTTCAGTTTCGTGGGACCGCTTATGATTGGTGGCGCACGTATGAGTTGGATAGTCCGGAGGAGTCCGCTTCGTTGACCTGGACGCAGTTTTCAAATCTGTTTTTGACGGAGTTTGTTCCCCAGAGCCTTAGGGATTCTTGGCGCTCGGAGTTTGAGAGATTGCGACAGGGCTCCATGTCAGTATCGGAGTATGCTATTAGTTTCACCCGCCTAGCCAGGCATGCACCGGCTTTGGTAGCCACGGTCCGGGAGAGAGTGCAGAGATTTGTTGACGGCCTGATTCCGCTGACCTGGTACAGCATGGCCAGAGAGTTGGAGACGGATATATCTTATCAGTAGGCAGTGAGCTTGCCAGGAGGATCGAGAGTATGCTCCCTAGAGAACGGGGAGAGAGGGAGGCCAAGAGGTCTCGTGAGTCGGGCCATTTCTCTCGTGCCTGCACTTAGCAGCCGGTCGTTTTGGCAGGGGCTTTTCCGGTCGACCGGTTCACTCAGCATTGCCAGTAGCCGGTAGTTCTCCAGCCCTTCCAGCACCTCAGGAGCCTTATTATGCTCCCCCAATTTCCAGTGCACCTCTTGTGCGGGGTCCTTCCAGGGGTCAGACTAGTAGGGATGAGGCCGGTCAGTCACAGCCACCGCGTCCTCCCAGAGCTTGCTTTGAGTGCGGGGATACTCTCCATCTGGTTAGGGAGTGCCCTAGGCGTAGGAGGGGAGCACCTCATCAGTCTTCGCAGCCTCAGCGTGGTTCTCGGGGCCGGCGAGCTATCATCCCGGCCCCGGCTGCCACTCCGCTGCCCGGCCCGGCCAAGGGCGGGGGTCGGGGTTCCGGAGGCCGCCCTCGAGAGGGGGACGAGCCAGATTCTATGCTATTCACGATCGCGGCTGCGGCTGTTGCATCCGACTCTGTTATCACAGGTATTATTCTGGTTAGTCACGGGGAGGCATCGGTTCTATTCGACCCTGGTTCCACTTTTTCATATGTGTCTTCTTACTTTGCTTCTCATCCGGGTGTGCCTCGGGATTCTTTGAGTGCCCCCATTTATGTTTCCACTCCGGTGGGTGATTCTTTGGCTGTGGACCGCGTATATCGATCGTGTTTGATTACTATTTGTGATTTTGAGACCAGAGCGGATCTATTGCTGCTTGGGATGGTCGATTTTGATATTATTCTGGGCATGGATTGGTTGTCGCCCCATTATGCTATTCTTGATTGTCACGCCAAGACCGTGACGCTGGCTATGCCAGGCATTCCACGTATTGAGTGGAGTGGTACTCTAGATCACACCCTAGCCGTGTTATTTCTTTTCTCAGAGCTCAGCGTATGGTTGAGAAGGGGTGTGCTGCTTATCTAGCCTATGTGCGGGACGTCGGTGTTGACACTCCCTCTATTGATTCTGTTCATGTGGTATGTGACTTTGTTGATGTATTTCCAGCTGATCTCCCGGGCATGCCGCCCGGCAGAGATATTAATTTTGCTATTGACTTGTTGCTGGGCACTCAGCCCATTTCTATTCCATCGTACCGTATGGCTCCTCTAGAGTTGAAGGAGTTGAAGGATCAGTTACAGGAGTTATTAGGTAAGGGTCTCATTCGGCCCAGTGTTTCACCTTGGGGTGCTCCTGTATTGTTGTTGAAGAAAAAGGACGGTTCTATGCGTATGTGTATTGACTATCGTTAGTTAAACAAGGTTACAGTGAAGAACCGGTATCCTTTGCCCCGTATTGATGATTTATTTGACCAGCTACAGGGCGCACGGGTGTTTTCTAAGATTGATTTGCGCTCTGGGTATCACCAGCTGAAGATTCGGGAGCCAGATATCCCGAAGACTGCCTTCAGGACCCGGTATGGTCACTATGAGTTCCTCGTGATGTCTTTTGGGCTGACAAATGCCCCAGCGACCTTTATGCATTTGATGCACAGTGTGTTCATGCCTTATCTGGACTCGTTCGTGATTGTTTTCATTGATGATATTCTAGTATATTCCGGAGCCGGGAAGAGCACGAGCAACATTTGAGGATAGTGCTTCAGATTCTGAGGGAGAAGCAGCTTTATGCCAAGTTCTCTAAATGTGAATTATGGTTGAGTTTAGTGGCATTTTTGGGCAACGTGGTGTCGAGTGATGGTATTCGAGTAGATCCGAGGAAGGTGGAGGCTGTGCAGAGTTGGCCCAGACCCTCCTCCGCTACTGAGATTCGTAGTTTCCTTGGTTTGTCGGGCTATTACCGTCGTTTTGTAGAGGGGTTCTCTTCGATTGCAGTACCTATGACTAGATTGACCCAAAAGGGTGCCCCTTTTCAGTGGACAGACGAGTGTGAGGCGAGCTTTCAGAAGCTCAAGACAGCTTTGACTTCGGCCCCTATATTGATGTTGCCTACGGGTTCGGGGTCCTATACTGTATATTGTGATGCCTCACGAGTTGGACTCGGTGCGGTATTGATGCGGGACGGTAGGGTGATTGCCTACGCGTCGAGACAGCTGAAGGTGCATGAGAAGAATTACCCTGTTCATGATTTGGAGCTAGCTGCCATTGTTCACGCCTTGAAAATTCGGCGTCATTATTTATATGGGGTTCCTTGTGAGATCTACACCTGATCACCGGAGCTTGCAGCACTTGCTTAAGCAGAAGGACCTGAATATGCGTCGGAGGAGATGGTTGGAGCTACTAAAGGACTATGATATTACTATTCTCTATCATCCGGGCAAGGCTAATGTGGTTGCCGATGCCTTGAGTCGTCGAGCGGAGAGTTTGGGGAGTTTAGCATATCTACCAGATTTCGGAGAGGCCTATGGCGATGGATGTTCGAGCTTTAGTCGGGCATTTTGTTAGATTGGATCTTTCGGAGCCCGGCCGGATTCCGGCTTGTGTGATTTCTCGGTCTTCTCTATTTGACCGCATTAGGGAGCGTCGGTTCGACGACCCTCATTTGCTTGTCCTTCGGGATAGAGTTCGGCATGGTGATGCTCGAGATGTTACCATCGGGGATGATGGAGTTATCAGGATGCAAGGGCGTATCTGTGTGCCTAATGTGGATGATCTTCGAGAGCTGATTCTAGCGAGAGGCCCATAGCTCGCGGTATTCCATCCATCCGGGAGCCGCGAAGATGTATCGGGACTTGAAACAACATTACTAGTGGAGGCGGATGAAGAGAGATATAGTTGATTATGTTTCTAGATGCCTCAGCTGCCAGCAGGTGAAGTATGAGCATCAGCGTCCGGGTGGATTGATGCAACAAATTGAGATTCCCGAGTGGAAATGGGAGCAGCATTACCATGGACTTTGTATCCGGACTTCCACGGACGGTTAGGAAGTTTGATTCCATTTGGGTCATTGTGGATCGGTCACCAAGTCCGCCCATTTCATACCGGTGAGCACTACGTATTCATCGGAACGACTGGCGGAGATCTATATCAGGGAGGTAGTTCGGCTGCATGGTATTCTAGTTTCCATCATTTCGGATAGAGGCACTCAGTTCACTTCACGGTTATGGAGAGCTGTACAGCAGGAGTTAGGTACTCGGGTGGAGCTGAGCACAGCATTTCACCCCCAGACTGATGGGCAGTCCGAGCGCACTATTCGGATTTTGGAGGATATGCTCCGTGCGTGCGTGATTGAGTTTGGAGGTTCATGGGATCACTTCTGCCACTGGCGGAGTTTGCTTATAACAATAGCTACCAGTCCAGTATTCAGATGGCACCGTATGAGGCCCAATATGGTAGGAGGTACAGGTCTCCCGTGGGTTGGTTCGAGCCGGGCGAGGCCAGGCTGCTAGGTACTGATATGGTTCAGGATGCAATGGACAAGGTCAAGGTGATTCAGGATAGACTTCGTGCAGCCCAGTCTAGACAGAAGAGTTATGCGGACAAGAAGGTTCGCGATGTGGCTTTTATGGTTGGTGAGCGGGTTCTGCTTCGAGTCTCGCCCATGAAGGGCGTTATGAGGTTTGGGAAGAAAGGAAAGCTGAGTCCTAGATTTATTGGCCCTTTTGAGATTTTGAGGCGTGTTGGGGAGGTTGCTTATGAGTTGGCCTTACCTCCCAGCCTAGCGGAGTTCACCCCGTATTTCATGTCTCCATGCTCCGGAGATACCATGGTGACCCGTCGCATGTGTTGGATTTCACTTCTGTTCAGCTAGACAAGGATCTGTCTTATGTTGAGGAGCCAGTAGCCATTCTAGACGGGCAGGTCAGAAAGCTAAGGTCAAAGAACATCGCTTCGGTAAAGGTTCAGTGGCGGGGCCAGCCGGTCGAGGAGGCGACTTGGGAGACCGAACAGGATATGCGCAGCCAGTACCCTCATCTTTTCACTACTCCAGGTATGTTTTCTATGCTCGTTCGAGGACGAACGAATCTTTAAGTGTGGGAAGATGTAACGACCCGACCGGTCGTTTTAGAAAATTACGCCCCAATCCCCAATTTAACTGTTCCCCTAAATTCATTTCTGCTATTGTGGTTTGCCGGGAGAGTCGGTTCTGAAATTTGGAGCATTTTGGGACACTTAGTCCTTAAATGAGAGCTTTAAAGCTAGAAAATGATCTGTAGCCGGAACAGTGTTAAGACGATCTCGGAATGGAAATTCGATGGTTCCATTAGCTCCGTTGGGTGATTTCGGGGTTGGGAGCGCGTTCGGAATGTATTTTGGAGGTCGGTAGCTCAATTAGGCTTGAAATGCCGAAGGTTGAAATTTTGGCGAATCCGAACGATAGGTGAGATTTTGATCCGGGGGTCGGAATGGAATTCCGACAATTTCCGTAGCTTCGTTATGTGATTTTGGATATGTCCGCAAATTTTCAGGTCATTCGGACGTCGTTTGGTCGGGTTTTAGATCGAATGTGCAATTCGGAAAGTTTTAAGAAATTTAGGCTTGAATTCGATGTGAATTATGGGTTTTGATGTTGTTAGACGTATTTTTATGATTTGAACAAGTTCGTATCGTGTTTTGGAGTATGTTGGTGGTTTTCGTTGGGGTCCCGGGAGCCTCGGGATGAATTCGGGGGTCCAAACGGACCAATTTGTGCCAAAAGGCACTGTTGTTTCTGCTGCAATTATTGCAGAACATTTTTGCTCTCCGCGATCGCGGAGATGGCCACGCGATCGCGTAAGGTGTGGTGGTAATGCATCGCGATCGCGATGCCTAGGATGCGATCGCGTAAGGGAAAAGCCCGGAGCTCTGCGATCGCAAGGTGGGGTGTGCGATCGCGTAAGTCTGGAGGTTGAAGCATTGCGATCGCGTGAGGTTTTATGCGATCGCGTAGGGTATTTGGTCGGAAGCAGTGCGATCGCGTGAGGTAGTACGCGATCGCGTAGGGTAGTTTTAGGAGCCGAACGAGTTTGCTCTCCGCGATCGCGGAGATGGCCATGCGATCGCGTAGGGTCGCTGAGTTGTTCACTGCGATCGCGTCCAGGATCACGCGATCGCGTAGAGGAAAATTAGGCCGCCCATATTTTGTGCATCGCGATCGCAAGCCCAGTGCTGCGATCGCGTAGAGTAAAATGGCCCGGCAGAGACTTTAAGTCCAGAACATTTCGGTCGCGGCCTAACACACCAAAACCGCCATTGTTGAGCTCCAAGAGAGGATTTTGAAGGGGAAACGCTGGGATATCATCGGGAAATCATCGGGGGTAAGTTTCTTGACCTTAATTCGTTGGTTTATCATGAAATCCGTGATTATTTCACTGAAATTGGAAGATTAAAGGTGGGTTTGAGCCCTAGGCCTAAATGTTAGAAAATCTTTTATTTGAATGGGCAAACGGAGTCCGATTTCGATAAATTTTATATGCACGGACTCGTATTGAGATAAGGAACCCGAAAATATAATTTTTGTGATTTTTCGATAAGTGTACCGAAAGTCGGGTTTTGGCAACTTGTGGGTTTTGGTGTATTTTGAGTTATTTTGATTGGGTAATGCCCAATTGGCCTATTTTGATGTGATTCCATTGATTTTTATAAGATACTACACTTGTGGAGGCCGACATTCGCGGAAAGAGGGTTACTTCTTAGCGGTTTTGTACCGGAATTGAGGTAAGTGGCTTGTCTAACCTCGTGTGGGGGACCTTCACCCCTAGGATATTATTGTGATACTTTAAATGCCTTGTACGCGAGGTGACGGGCGTGTACATGCGCTGGTTGTTGAACACATACATTACTCAAAATGTTCAATGAGTGATATTCCTGTTTTTAGCTGTTAAATTCGATATTCCTACCCGGTAGTAGTTAGAAAAGCATGATTAGATAGTGTTTAACTGTCTAGTTGCCTAATTGTCTTACTTGAGTTTTCTTGGTAATCGCCGGCGATGTCTATCGGTGATGTTATAGTTAAGCATATTATACTTCTCTCTGTGTATTCCTTTTACTTGTATTGAAATATGGACTACGGGTTCGATTCCCGAGATCCTGAGATTATTGAAATGTGGACTACGGGTTCGATTCCCGAGATCCCGAGATTATTGAAATATGGACTACGGGTTCAATTCCCGAGATCCCGAGATTATTGAAATGTGGACTACGGGTTCGATTCCCGAGATCCCGAGATTATTGAAATATGGACTACGGGTTCGATTCCCGAGATTCTGAGATTATTGAAATATGGACTACGAGTTCGATTCCAAGAGATCCGAGATTATTAAAAAATGTGGACTACGAGTTCGATTCA